>OMLP01044031.1:0-41224 GCA_900302685.1 Spondyliosoma cantharus
TCTGATTCTGATCTTTCAGGGTTGTTGCGTTACATGAAGGATTTTATAGGTTTATTCATGTTGACTGTCCCATAGGTGCAGCCATACAGCTGCTACTGATCTGAAAGGATGTGATGTTTGAGTAGAAAAGAGGCACAGGCGCTTATGGATATGGAAATTTGTTGAAACACACGTCATACACGTCAGTGTAGATAAAAGCCAGTTAGGGCAAAGTCCTGACGTCATGAAGGTGGGTCTAGACTCACGCAGTACCTGGAGAGCAACTGCTCAACCGCTCTGCAGCGCCTTGCTCTCGCCTTGCTCCCGTGATAACTTAAGGTCATGTGACATCGAATGCGGAGCAGAAACCACTCCCATCCACGTCATCATGGACACATTTTACCCAGGATGCATCACGATTTCGGCTGCGCTGCGCAGGGCTGCTTGATCTTGAACTCGCCTTCTGCTGTTAGGTTAGCATGTGCTGAATCCACCCTCTCCTCTTATTGGCTGTGGGATCAGTCTATCTCAGATCAGCACCCGCCTTTTGCACCACAGATAGTTTTGCACCACATATCTTAGTGGAGGTGGGATTCGTGATTTGTAGTTGAAGGAATGAACAGAATCTGTGACTCGTGGGGAAGATTTGAGCGGTTGTGCTTGAGCAGTTGTTCACATTGAGCACAAGTTCACATTCAGATTTGCACATACTCAAATTCTGTCCACAACTTCACATTGTCTGATACAGGTACACAAATATGTTTTGCGCCACATATACTACAATAATAGGAGCACAAATGTGAGTGTGTCAGTTTTTTAATCTGTGACTTGTAAAACAGGATTTGAGCACCTGTAAAATTTGTGAATGTGTAAGTGTTTCGTTGTATTTGTGGAGAGAAAAAATCTACAAGTACACACTCACTGTACACAACTACAAATTCCACTGGTACAGGTGCTCGAACCTTTTGCACCAATAATACCTTCATACTTCTAAGCCTAACCCTAGAGACTACGACAGCCACAAAGTGATGACAGGTGACCCACTCTCTCTTCTTCCTTCTCTCTCCGGAGCCATTTACTCACCAGCCTTCAGACGACTGATGCATCATGCAGCCAATGAGATTTCAAATGAGTGATAGTTTAAGCCCTAAACTTGGAACTTATTTAAGTTGAAGTAGTTTTATTAGCTAAGCACGTGTTCTTCATGATTTAACAGCTACACACAGAGTCAGTGTAAACAGGGGGATAACTGACTATAATTACTTCAGCTCTGAATGGGAGAGAAGTGTGAGGATCATTTTACAAACATCTCCATGATCAAAAACAGGAAGCAGGCTTAGCATTAGCATTAGCTTTAGTCTAATGGACCTGAGATCGATGTTCCTTCCAGCAGCCACGGTAGGTTCAGCCTGAATCTGAATCCAATCCAGCAGATCCTCTTGTTTAGGTCTGGACCTGAGCTGTAGGCCTCCAGTTCACCAGCTATGAGACTCAGTGTCCTGGCTTTGCGCACCCTAAAAATATCCGTCACTGAGTGCGCGGATCAAAGGGGCAGCAACATCGCCATGAATCCCGCCCCGGCATTTAACCTAAAACCTTTGAGAGGAGGAGCATGCACTGTGAGCGCAGGGCCTGGCATCCAGAGCTGTGCACAGCAGAGAGACGCTGGCTCGGGTTTCACAGACGCGCACTGACGGCTGACCTGCGGCACAGACACGGAGCGCTCAGAGCAGAAGCAGCGCGTGGGACAGACGGAGCGGGACGCACTGACTGACAGCTACCTACACAATGTCTTCTCTTCTAACGTTCATGTAGTTGCTCCTCTGGTGCAGCAGGGTGGTGTACAGACAGTTTGAAGGACACTTCTGCTAAACTTTTGTCCCTACAGAGGGAATATTGGGATTTCCGTGTGGATCAGAGCAGAGTTACTTTTCTGAAATGGAAGAGGATCCGAAGTGGGGGGTCCCTGGTAAGCCCGGTGAGACGAGGAGGACTCGGGGCGAGCAGCAGCAGCAGCAGCAGCCGCTGTGGAGACATTGGAGAGATCTGTGTGGCGCAACGATCTGCACCGCTGTGGCTCTTCTGTGCATTGGATTTTGCGTTGTGGTTTTTGTGCGGACATCGGAGTTACAGTCCAGGATAGTAAGTCTGGAGCAGCAGCAGCGGGACGCGTGGATGTTGTCTGTGGAGCAGGTGGAGCCCGTTATCCTGGGCCGACTGGACCAGATCCTGGAGGAGGTGAGCGCTTCACAGACACACTCAATCTGAATGATTCACCGACAGCAGTAAACTGGAGTCAGTAGTTGTTGATGCCACTGTGAGCAGATGATGACAGGAGAGAAGGAGCCACATGCTCGGTCTCTGAGTTGTTTCACAGGTTTGGAATGAGAAGGAGCTGTTCACATCTTCAGTAGCCACAGTGTTCTGAAGTAATAGGCTTAATTACTATTAATGTGTCAACCTGTTGGATCAAACAGCTCATGGGAAACTAAACTTCTTCTAACTTTTAAGTGGTAATTAGAAGTTGCTCCTCCGCACCAACCAGAAGGACTTTTTTTTACACCCTTGCATCTCCAAAACTTGTACCAATAATGGAGTCATTAGCAAAAGCTTTTTAATCGTTAAAGGATAAGTTCACTCAAAAAAAGCTCACATGGTAGGTGAAGAAACAAAGCCACAGTAAGACTTGCTCCTTCTGTTTTAAATCAAGTCTCCAGCTACTTCAGTTGTTCAGGAGAATGCTGCAACGCTGTCTTTCTGTGAAGGATAATGACTGGATTTTACTTTTGGGGTGAACTGTTCCTTTATTTCAGCCTCCATGTACTTCTTTTTAAGGCTTTATAAAGGGTGCTTTAGTAGAAAGAGGTAGCAGGATGTTGTTTAGTCAAAGACAGACTTAGATATAAATGTGCGTGCACATCTGTGAATCAGTCCATTACCAAGCAATTTGTCCAAGTGTTCTTACTACCATGTGTGCGTCTGTGATAGCATGTGAGGAGCTCTCCCTGGCCTGTCACATCTGTTGCTCCTGTAATTGCCCTGTGTGCTGCCCTTTCATTGACCACTTCCACAGCTACACTAACAAGTTCCTCCACATTGATTGAAGTCCCACAGAGGCTCTGTTTTCCCTCCCTCCATTTGCTTTGGTCCAACTTTTATCACCCACCACCCCCTCCGCTATGAGCCCTTTCACTAGACCAAGTATAATGCACTCACCAGGAGAAGACAGAGCACAGGGCGCCAACAGCCAGTGAGGATGGCAGTATCACACTCAGCAGTATTTATAGAGTTAGTATCAAGACGACATTTCCTAAGGTATGATTGGGAGACAATATATATGGTGATAATGTGAAAGTTCAACATTTTGGTATACACACATTCTTGTAAGATGAGAAGATCAATGATTTGAAGGCTGGATGCATTCAGGGCTACAGACAGGCAGAAGTACTGAGGTCAGGCCAAGTGTCCTGAACCCTCCAGCCTCAATCAACACGAATACGTTTCCCTATGAACAGTGTATCTATCTATCTGCCCAGCACCTCTGACTCCATACAGCCTGAGTTGCCAGATATAGGTGAGCAGAGGCTGTGGTTTTTATCTTTGCACCTGCAGAGTTGTACCACAGTCCCACTGCCAGAAGAAACGTTGACAGTGTACCTTTGTGTCAAACCGCTGATATAATAAACTTACATTTCTTTATGTTTCAACTTAATGTTACTTTAGGCTCAGTTTTTTAGTTTCATGCTCTGGTTAGGTTTAGGCACAAAAAACACTTGAGGAGCTTTGAGGTGTTAGAAGGTGTATGTTTGAACTTTTGAGCAGAGCCAGCCTAGCTGTTTACCCCTGCTCCCAGTCTTCATACAGCTAAGCTAACCACATCCAGACTCCAGCTCTTCTTAGCACAAAGACATGAGATCATCAGGCCTATCAAATCTAATCAGATAAGATCGGCTATGTTTTCATTAACTGCCAGTGAGAAGACAACACAAATACAATACACACAGAAGATGAAATGATAGAAGAAAGTCATATGTTGTGCTCCTTCATCTGTGTTCACAAACAGAATGCAGGGAGGTTGATGTACTGTATGTGAGGACAATCAGGGGTGCTGTTGACAGAGTCCTCTCTGAGTGCCTGGCTCTGGAGCTCCACCGTGGGACCCAGTGAATAGGATCTCTGCGTCTTCATTTGCAGACGGCCTGGGGCGATGCAGCCTGTCTCTTTGTTTAGCTCTGTGTGTATAAATAGTCATTATTAATAGGCACAAGCACAGATGTGGCTTTTTGTATGGAGAGAGAGACGTCTTTGGTACTTTCACCCAACACAGTCCAGAATCCACCTCCCCGTCTCCCTCAATGACGACCAGTTTCCTCTGTTATGGAAAATGTCCCCCGTTGGAGCAGCTCAGACTCGGTCCTGTTATTATTCCAGACAAATCTGGATCACAGCAGAATTCATTAGCTCAGTGAGTGATGCGTCTAGTCAGTTTGTTTCACAGTTACTGTGCCAATGATGAGGCTGTGCAGAGGGTTTCTATCTGTCTGTCGATCAGTGAGCTACATTGATGGACTGACATGTTCCTTCAGTACATGAACACACACACACACACACACACACACACACACACACGCGCGCGTGTTAATGGGACTATCATAATGCAAACATGAATGAATCTCAGGCTATCACAAAAATACAGCAGGGCTGCCCAAAGCTTTTCTATTGCAGGGCAGACATTGAAAGTTAATGGTGGCCCACAGGTGTGCTCTGTGTGGACTGGATGTGTAGACAGGATGCTTTGTGCTGAGATATGGTAGTATTGACTCTGGTTTTGTGGCAGGGTAGTTGGGTTTTACAGCAGACACACAGGTTTTTTATTCATTTCTTATAAAATGATTCTAAACTTTGGATACTTTCTGTTGTTTTAGCTTGCCCTTCACTATTTTTTCTCTCTTCCTCCATCCTGGCCATCAAACATGCCTTCCTTATATTACACAATGCAATGTATCCACAATGTAAGTGTGTCATACGTCAGTGCACTGCATTCAGTGATATGGATTAAATAAAGCTTGGATGATATTTAGTAAATTAGTTACTTGAGAAATTCTATCAGCCCTTGTATGAAGGTACACAGCTCTTCAGAACTGCAAATTCTCAACAGGTGTCAGTCATGAATAAGCTTTGTCAGGTCCTTCAATTCAGTCGTACTTTTCCCAAAATAACTGCCATGCTCTTTACAACACCCCTGAAAACAACTTGACCTCCCTAACCTCCCCCTCATTCTGTCATTATCTCTCCCCAAACATGGCCCCTTTAACATTTACAATTAACCACAAAGTGCTCTCTGCAGACCTGGTGGAAGCCTGGTGCACATAGTGAGTGCAGAGGTATGATGTAGGCTGGAGGCCACATTGTGAGGTGTAGAAATGTGAGAAATATAGTCTCCCCTGCCCCGGTTTCCCTACTCCTCTCCCCACAGGGCTGCCACCTAATATATCGGGAGGTCTGAGCATGTAGTCACACAACAAAATCACAAATACATACGTGTGTGTGTGTGTGTGTGTGTGTGTGTGTGTGCGTGTGTATGTGTGTGTGTATGGGAGAGAAAATGACCCATGTGCTAATCAGACATAGAAGTGCCAAACCTCCTCTGTTTTACAATGAGTGTGACCAATGAGAATATCTGATCACTGCAACAGCAGAGAATCAATAAGACATTTCACTACACAGTGTTCAGTGTTTTAGGACTGTGTTCAGTGATACCCATGTGCTACCTACTAGATTGAATAGCTGCTATTGAATTGGTAAACTGATGGGTTAGTTTGGAAAATAATTTGTATTCATTGTTTATGATCATTTCAGATGTGGAACAATTTCCCCTTGTGGAGTGACGATTTAACACAATGGCAGACTCTTGCTGCCCACACTGAGTCCGTTTAATATGATACATCATGTGAACAAATCACGACCCTATCAGCTGTACTGGAGCCAAGGTTGGAGACTTAACCACTCAAGTAAAAGATGGGTGGGTTTGCTAAGATAGCCTTTCATCCTATGTTTGTTCTTTTGTGTTTTAAAGAGCCCACATGTTTGTACTGTAATATTTAGATGTTTCACTACTGAAAAGGATGTTTGATATAGCCAACAGCCAGTAGAGATGGTGTGTTTTCCTACCAGAAATATTCAGCTCCCTGGCCATTTCGGTTTTTGGGGTAACAGGAGATAGTATTCTACAGATAACTCCTCATTTAATCTCCATTCATCCAATGTTCCTCATTCAACGAGCGACAGGATTGAAAATAGAAACAGGGCGTTGGCCTCAGAACGTTATGACGCTGTGCGCAGTGCTACGCTTCTAGCAGCCAGTGAGGACACTCCAATAAGAAACAATGTAATCAAGTTGGTATCGTTGCTGATGCTCGCACGTACTGAGGACACAGTGTAACAGGGTATAGAAGGCCAGGACTGAGAACACTATATCAGGACGTGTGTGTAGCAGCAGTGCCAGGTCTTCATGTTAATCGGAGTACCCGAGCTACTCTACATCATGAATGAATCATGCTGGAAGTAGTCTGGAGGAAATTGTGCTACACAGAACTTCCCTTTTAGGATGTAGAGCTCAGTAAACAACAGGCAGACGTAATCTCATTGGTTGAGTTAAACCTCAGTTGGATGGGTCAAACAAGCACTTGATTAATCCTCACACCACTGATGCAATTTACATGTCTTTTCTTAGATTGATTACTCAACTCCATACCATACATCATACACACAGTTCTGGAAACAGCGACTCACTCTTTCCACTAGCAGTTGTGTCTCAAATGACCATCACAGATAACCATCCATAAATCCATATGGAAATTGTAGAACATGCGATGCTCCTCATTTGCTCTCATTCAAGATAGTGAGACAGACGGATTCTATACGCAGAAATGTTTCAAGCTAATTCTCATGTTCCTCAAGTGTTTGGTTCTTGTTATTCTTCCACCACAGTCATTGTCCTGACAGTGTCAGAGTCAACAATCATGACTTGTTATTGTTTCACTTATATATTTTTCACAATCGATTTATGTAATTATTTATTTTTCTTTCATTCACTTATGTATTTAATATTGAACATGTTGGAGTTCCACAGTTCCGTGTGTACTCAAACATGTATGAGTTGGACTGAATCTCCTCTCTGCATTATCTCCATTATGGAGCTTTGGTGAGTTTGTGTTCTGTGTCTGTTGCTTCACAGTGAACTGTAGAGAGCTCTGGCTGCACAACTCACTGGATTAGTCTTACTAAAGACTTCTCCAGTTGTGAGTAGGCTCTGCCAGTATCAACCAAATAAATTCCTGGAAATATTCATAAATAATAAAAAGTGGGTTCAAGGAAATTTATTCCTGAGTGTGCAGCCTAACAATTGATTCTGCATGAGACTTTTGAATGACGAGAGCACTTAACTTTGGAACTTTGGCACCCTTTTTTTCTGATGTTGATTTTTAAGAGTGTGCTTTACAGCTGACCCAATACATATGGAAAAAATACTTGTGAAAGGCCAGGAGAACATACATTTATTTTAACTTGTTCTTACAGTATTTGATCTGCATTTGGTTTCTCCTCATTCTGTTTGCCTCTTAAAGTGAGTTAGGCTCTTTTGATGTGGGCTCGTATGAGGTACTTCAACCTAGTCAGTGTGTCACCTGTAGTAGAAGACCGTCAGCAACAAGATGTGTTTTAGCCACCTAAAAGAAGGTACATCTTAAAATAATATATGTCCGTTTAAGTGTGCGCTCTATTTTGAACATTTTTGGTGCTTCACATTGAAAGGGCTGCCTGGCGAGGACTTTTTTTTGACATATGTATGTGGACATATGTGCGATATCAGTGAAAGAGTGGAAAATAATATGCAGGAAATAAGAAACGAGTATGAAGCAACTACACTCTTTGTCATCAGTGCCTTCAATCAACACTCCCACTTGTTCACTGTGAACTTCAGACAATGACCTGCAAGATTATCACAAGAGATCAATCAGACATATTGTACATTGTACTAGAGAGCAGGCAGGATAAAGTTACATGTATGATTCAGCTGATTTGGATACTTGCGGTAATATCTAGACAATTTTTCTGCTAGCAATGCATGTATGAATACATATAAAGAGAGATGTATTTTGACATTTTGACAGCTGGCTCCAGCAAATGTCGGACATTTCCCCTTAATGATCCCTGGTTCAACTGCCATCGAATGCTATTAACCAGGATAACTCAGGTAACAGGCAGTACGCAGAATTCTGCAGTGGTGCTCAGAATGACAGTTCCTTGATCACATCCCTTTCAGCACCTATTGTAGGCCTCTAAACAGGCTGCGCTGGCATTCCTCTGCTAGTAACCACCACCGGTCGGACTGACTGCTATGCTGTGGAGAATGTACTCGTATGGTTATGTATTCTGTTCAGGGTCAACTCATATGCAGGCTTTTGTTGATCTAAATAGGTAAATTGTCACACTTGGATATCTCGAGAAAGACTGAATGGCAGGCCTTGTGCTCAACAGTAAAACAATAAAGAATATAGAATACTTGTTTTGTTAAGAATGATGAAGTGGTCTTCAGGTGAGTAAGTGGAACTTAAGTTGAGACTGTATTGTCTTCTTCTCTTTGCACAGTGTGGAGTGGACTCTCCTGATTCTCACTTACCAATTTAAAGTTGATACTTTATATTAGATGTGTATTGCTGGATGTTGGTGAAGGTTCTCCGTCATCCAACTGGACTTGTTTCATTTTTTTCAAGAAGCTGAAACTAGTCCAGCTGCCCACGACATGGGGCTTAGAATGAGTATTGCTGGTGTCATCATGGTTTTCAGTACATTTTAGAGTCTTAAAGGTCATATCGATGTCAAATCATAAAAAAAAATATATATACAGATATTGGTTGGTATCATTTGGTATCTGTGTTTTGTCAGCGTCATGAGTAAATGGGCTTTGATTACATAGCCTTTTTCTATTCTAACAACCACTCAAAGCGCTTAACAATACAAGTAAGCATTCAACCATGTACACACATGGAGTGGAGTGGCATATGTATTAGCTTAATTTAGAGTCAAGGTGAATCTAAGTCATCTGGCAATACAAGATTATATAATGACATTTTGTTATTCCCTAAATATAAAAAAAACAAAAACTATACAGGTTGATTAATAAATAATAATCAAGTCAAAGAATAAAAAAACCTCACAGTGCCAGTTGAAGGATGAGCTGAAGCTGTTCAGCTCTGTAGTCTGGTGGTACAGCAGAAGATACCTCTGTGTTTTTTGTCAGTTGGCAGCAGGGTGAACAGACTGTGGCTAAGGTGGGTGTTGTCTTTAAAGCCTTGTTTCCACCAAGCAGTCCGATTCAGCTCAGTTCAGCTCGTTATACCTTAGAACAGCTATTTTTGCATTTCTTTTATTAAAGTTGTGCATGGTACCAAGAGAACAGCTCCATGTGTTACCCTTCTGTTGAGATCCCTAGCACACTGATCTGATAGTGAAAGGTGGAGTCACTGCAGACATCTTGGTCAGTAGGAACAACCAGAGTCCTCTTGTCATCTGCGCTGTAATGTAGAATTTCCAAACATCTGTTTTTTTCAACAGTCTTCTGTCCTACTACGTGCAGCCTTTTCTCATACAAAGCTTCTTTTCTTGTTGTAATGATCAGCCACATGTGTGTGCTGGGTGTAGCAAGAATATAGAAGAGCAAAGACAAAAGATGAAATTGTATTTTTGTAATATGGACATTTTAAATAACTTATTTTCTATTTGATATAAAGGGCTTCATGGATTAATAGTGTTTTGAAAGAGACATTTGAAATCCAACATGATGTTAAAATGCCAGTGCTCTAATATTCTTCTTCTGTTCACTCTCTCGTGCAGAAGCTTGCAGCGCGACTACCGAAGACACGGGAGGTGAGGGAAGCTCCCCACAGCTGCCTGTGTCCCCCAGGTAAGTTGTACTTCCCCATCCATGTGTTTCTTTCTTTCACTTACTGACTCATTTGACAGCAAAGGACACAGGAACCTGAACACAGGTGAGAAGCTGCATGTGGCAGCTCAAACTGTTTGTTCAAATTCCACATCATCACCACTCAAAGCAAGTTTTCATATTCCTTGCAGTGTTCTCTATAACACTGCCTATTCAATGCTCACACATGTTGGTCATGACTCCTGTATTCTGTCTACTGAGGAAATGTTCTGTGTTGCTCTACCATCTGGTTAGAGCATGTATGCGTCCACAGACAGAGCTGAAGTGGGAGGGGAGCTCAGTTAAAGCACTGCCAAGGCCAAGAACCATCTTCACCCTCCATTCCAATCACCAGTAGACACCCACACTGTGTTGCAGTGTTGTGGTTGACTTGTTGCTGTGTGATTATTTCATTATTTTACTTTATTAGATCTCACTCTGTAGATGGTACCAGTGATGCTGTAGAGCCTTCCTGTCCTTGGCCGCGATGTATCATGCTAGTTTGTGATGTTTCCAGTCAGGATGCTTTCTATTGCTCCTCTGTAAAAGTTGGTGTGGAAAGCCAGATGATTCAACAAATAAAATGTGCCATGGCTTCCATGGTTATGTCTCACCTTTAAATAGTACTGATGGCAATAAGTCATCATTATGAGATTCACATTATTAGTATTAATTACTAGAATTATTTACAAAAAATAATTCTAGCGCTAAATAGTTAACAAACAGCATTCTTTCTCTTTGAACACTCTCTGTGATAAGCTGACTGGATCTAGGCCTACACTTTAAAGGGGCATTCAGTCTGAATGTGAGGCAAATTATTTGCACATGTAGATTACATAAAAAGTCAACGAAAAGACATGAATTTATTCATTTATTATTTAGCTTATTTGTGGCAGATGGCCCAAATGCTGCAGCGAGTTGAAAATATTGAACTCAAGGGAGGAATCGCATGATGCTGTGTCTGAAGGCCTATCAGCGTTCACATTCACACTGACATGTCCAGACATTCATGAACAACAATGGAGGAGCAGATAATTATCACTAATCGTGGCCGTTTGTGGACACCCAGAGCTGTACGTTAACACTAATACCGATAATACTGAGACGGGACAAATAAGGATGTGGTGGAAAGTGAGCGAGGAAGTTGGACTACCTGGCAAATCATGTCAGCACAGAATAGTTCAATGGATCAAATCCAAACTCCATTCATGGAATGAGCATTTTATAAGTTGTCTGCTTGTCGTCTGGCCGACAGACCTGACGGCATCCTTCTGATCCTTTAATTGCAGTCAGATCACAGAGAAATCTCTTTGTTTTGTCGCATACTGATGTGGTAAGACAGTCTGATTCAGTCTACATGTACTTGCTGGTCACAGTTACAACTTTATGATTTTAAAACACCGATTAAAAATCTGCCACTCACCGGAGACAGATGGACGGTGCTCCACAGCTGAGAACTGGACACCAGTCAGCCTCAGGTAGTGCTGGAAGCTGCAGTCATCCAGACACCAATCACGGTGCTGAAATTTCAGTTCAATCAAACGTCTCTGCCCATGTGGTCTGAACGCACCATAAGAATCACATGAGAGTGATGTAAGCCCCTGCTGTATTTAATAGTCCACAGCTCACTCAGATATGACGACCAACTCAGGTGTAATTAGCTCTGTTGGTAGTCAGGGCCATTTTGTGTCGTATTTGGTCATGATGCTGATGTGATGAAGTGGCATCATTGAGGCGTTGGTGGATAAGCAGCCACATGTTCTGCTCTCTGAGACCTGGACTGTCTGTTGCCTGGCACTGCAGCACCTTTTTGTTTTTGATTTATTTATATCAGAAATTCAGAATATTTACAATATTAATGAGGTAACACCAAAGGTTTATCCGATCTATTCTGGGCTGAGACCCATCCTCCATTGCGTGCGTGCGTATGTGTGTGTGTGTGTGTGTGTGTGTGAGAGTGTGCACCTGTGACAGCTCTGTGAGAACATGGGGGAGGGGCCCGTCACCACACATTAGTGCTAATTGGTTATGTCAATAGGATGTTAGTGTTTTAACATGGTGGTAAGTGTCTGTGGGACAATCCCCAAACGCCTGTAAGGGTGGTGGTTTGCTGCAGCTTCACAGGAGATTCTCCAGCCACCACAGGTGTGGAAGTCTTTCAACTCAGAGTGTCCAGATGGTCTGGCCCTTTTACAGCTTCTTGTGTCTTTCTGTATTCAGGTAGAAAGGGAGTCAAGTTACCTGTCAGCCAACTGTCCAACAAGCTCAAAGCAATGTTGTCTCCTTTTTCCAGCCAGCACTTTAAATACAAAAATCAGTGCTGAGTGAGTGATAGAGGGAACAGACACACCATCGGTCAGTTGAGTGATGGAGCTTCCCCACTGGCCACTGCTCTTTCAAAATGAACACACATGAACATTAGTTAAAGATATAATATGAAAATTTGAGCATCAAATGTCTAAAAGTGACTCGACCTTTGTTTTACATTATGTAGACTTGTGTAAGTACATTATCCCAAATGTTTACAACAATGTTCAAACCAGAGAATTCTGTCAGTTATTCAAGGTAACGGCGTGCTTCCTTCGCTGGCCTGTCACTAGCCCCATTCACACTGTCGTGTGGATGCAGGGATCCTGCGCCAATTCTCCGCCTCCTCCTCTGTGTGAATCTCTCGGAGGTGGCGAGGGGGAAAATTTCGCTCTGGCTCTGATCCTCCTCTGGAAGTAGTATCAGAGGCGCAGTTTTGGCGAACCGAACCAGTGTGAGCGGATAAGCTGGCTGTGCGTATCGAGGCCGTGTCGATCGCATGGTCTGATAACTGCACAGGTCTCTCACTCAACTAAATAAAGAGAAATGTCCCACAAAGCAACGTTACATGACCGAACAACAGTAACGTAGTAACTGTAACTGTCGTTGGCAACTTATCTGAGGAAAGAAATACAGCAGTTGTGGAGTACGTGGAGAAGTGTCTGTCCTCCTGTCTGTCCTACCGACTCTTCATCACGTTTCTGCCCGAAAAACAGCGTCTGTCACCGGCAAAAAACTTTAACTCACCAAGTGGTGAAAATAAATCACTGCGAGGGTCAACCCTCCTGACCGAGACTTCAGTGAACTTTCCCCCAGAAAACAGCCTCCGTCCCCGCGAGGGACAGAGTCAGACAGCGTCCAGTTTACTGATGGTGATTATTAATTTAGAGTGAAAAACGGAACTTCGTCACTTTCCAGGATGTTTGGTGGGTCAGGATCTCAATCACATTGAAACACATTGAAAACACACAGACGTCATCATCATGACGTGTACCGTCACGCCTCTTTCGGAGCCGCAGCGCCGGCTTTCTGTGTGAATTACGCAGCGGTTCGCCTTTAAGGCGGAGATGCTTCCCTCTGTGTGAATCACCATTGCCGGAGAATTGGCCAACTGCCGCTGCAGTGTTAATGCATTTTCTCCTGTGTGAAAGGGGCTAGTGTGTCACTTGTAGTAGATGACCTTCAGCTCTCTGACGGTGAGGCAGGGCTTTGTACTGCTGACACTTAACCAGCAGCAAGATGTATTTTAGCCACCTAAAATAAGTCCTACCTAAAATACACATATCATTTAAATGTACGCTTTTTGGATTTTTTTTTTCTCCATTTTGGCTGCTTCCTGTTGCTGTTAAACAGCCTCTTCCTGTGGCACTACATCACACCTCAGCGTAGAAACACTGATGTTGCAAGGTTGAGGAAAAATCCATCCTGCAAACACCCAAAATCATATTGGCAAAATCTTGGTATTTGATTTAATTTTTTTTAAATGGTTAGTTGTAAGTCAAAGCCACATGTGAGATGTCACAGGCACTTGAATTAAAAGAAAATATGCAGCTGCACAATATATCAATATAAAATGAGAAACTATATAAATTAAAATGTGTCTACATTAAATAAAAAATGTCCGATCTCTGAGAATGCAAGAACAATTACAGGATTTCCTTTCCTGCACACAGCTGTGCTCTTTCTACCACTCCTCTCATCTACTCTCATTTAAACTCAAATTGAATTTTATTGCCATAAAAAGTGTTGTTTTTCTTGTTTCAAAATAAATGGATACACCATAAAAAGTGGATATACAGACCAGCAATATGGTAAATACATTAACTGTCTCAAAGTGTTGAATGACTGAATGTTGGTGTGTCCGCTCCCTGCAGTCTGTGGAAAACCTTCCTACAGTGTTTGGCAGCAATAGTAAGGCACAGACAGCAGCCAAGACAGTGTTTAACCTTGCCCATCGGCATGGCAACATCCTCAGGGAGGGCTGGAAGAACATAATGGACTCTATGCTGCAGCTGTTCAGAGCCGAGCTCCTGCCCAAAGCCATGGTTGAGGTCAGTACTCCACTTCGAACTTCTGAACACTACTACATTACATTTGACAGTGATTGGACCCTATCTGCTGCAGAGACAGTCTGTGGGTTGTCGTTTCTACATGTTCTGCTGCCACCTGCTGTTCAGTGCTCACACACTATGCTTGTTGCCTCAGGTGGAGGATTTTGTGGAGCCAAATGGGAAAATTTCTCTTCAAAGAGAGGAAACGCCTTCAAATCGGTATGCATGGATCTCATTTGCCATTTGTTGATGTACTCTGACATACACTTTAATGCCTAGAAGGAGACCATCTTTCTATGATAAGGAGAAAATCTGTAATAAATAGTGTATGTCATAAAACAATCTCGACCAAGATGGCCAAAAGTAAAACTTAATTTTCCTGCTGTGTTGCATGTCAGCGGTGAGTCAGCAGTGTTGAGTTTTGTCAACTGGTTGACGCTGAGTGGAGCTGAGCAGTCTGGACTCAGAGGACCGTCCACGGAAAACCAGGAGGCCAAGCAGGCTGCTGTCCTCTGCATAAAGGTAATTAACATTTATATGCTACAACACATGGTAACAATTTCTGAAGTGTACTAAATAAAGTATTCAGTTAGTTATTATAGGTCAAATGTTTTCACTGTGTTGCAACGGGTTTCTTGCTGCATGATCACTCCTAGATTCATGCGGAATATGCTTCACTAAAAAACTGGCAGTCATTTTCTTCATCATCAGTCTATCAGCCTTTTCAGTTGATTTATTAGTTTGTCCATTAGTAGTGTCAAGGCATCTGTCTACAGCCTGATGGTTAGAAATGCATCATTTATGGTGTCTTTAGTCTTGTCACCATACTTTAATTTCTAACTTTGATATAATACCTTAAACAATATTGATATTTGATACCACAGGAAGAAATGACTGTAGTAAGCATGAAACATCACATTTTCTTTGAAACATTACATTTTTCGTCTTTAGATCAGGCCAAAAAAGTGGGTTGGAACTGTGGGAGGGGTGTGACTCAAATTGGAACAGCTGGTGGTCAGTCCACCTTAATGTGATGCTAACTCTGTAGCTAACCCTGTCATTTTAATCAGTAGCTGGGATGCAAATATAGTCTGGCTTGGGTTGTATTGCTGCCCATGTCAGTGACACACCTCACATCATGGTGAAAACTACGGAAAACTGTTCAGATCGTTTTCTCTATTTGAGTTTCAAAATGTGTCAGCATCACTGAGATTTACTTTTTTCTCTTCCTAGCAATGTGACCCAGAAAAACTCATCACAGAGAGTAAATTCCTACAGCTGGAGTCTCTACAGGAGCTAATGAAGGTGATTTTTTCAACATTTCTTCTCAATACAAATATGAGAGAGAGAAAGAGGGACAGACAGACAGACAGACAGACAGATTATTGATTTGGTATGGTGCAATTCTGGTGCTTGCAGGCTAGTATGGATAAATCTATGTCATCTGTTTAATAGCATTAATGTCATGGACAGTAAAGAAGATGACAAATAAATGTCCCCAAACAGATACAAACTAGATATCGTCTCCTCCTCAGGCTCTGATATCAGTCACCCCAGATGAAGAGACGTATGATGAGGAGGACGCTGCCTTCTGCTTGGAGATGTTGCTGCGTATAGTTCTGGAGAACCGGTAGGAATGGCAGTCTGTCAGTAACACTTTCACAGTACATCATGTGTATTGTCTGGGTCATTTTGAACACAGCCAACATCTCCTGTGTTTGTGTGTAGAGACCGTGTGTCATGTGTGTGGCAGACGGTGCGTGATCACCTCTACCACCTCTGTGTCCACACCAATGAGAGCTGCTTCCTGGTGGAGAGGGCTGTGGTGGGACTCCTTCGACTCGCAATCCGCCTGCTGCGACGAGAAGATATTAGTTCTCAGGTACACCACACACACACACACACACACACACACACACACACTGACGTCACAGGCTGAGACAATCATGTCAGGTCAGCTTAAATTCAAACAGCTGATGGACTTTGGTCCAAAGCCATGTGACTTGTTAATGTCTTTGAACAGCACACTGACTTTTTTTATGTGAATGTCCACTCAAACTCTTATTAGTGTACATTAAATCATAGGTCTTCGGGCTGAGGATGCATTAGCTGACAGAGGTGCAGTGGGGGCATTCCACTACATATATTCTATTCTATATTAGAGAAGTAGTTAAGACAGATTCACATAATTGTGTTTTATTTTAAAATGTACATGTGGAAGTGAAAATGATTCCTTACTTATCTATATCTGTAGTCTGACTCAGTGACAGTAGACTGTTTGTTATACGCCTGTCATTGGGGCACCTATTACAGTCAGCATCTCCTGTTCCTTCTGCTGTCTGTGTGAGATTTTCAAATGAGATATAGTTTCAGACAATACCATTTATATCGAGATAGTTTGAAGTTGAGCCATATAACATGTGTCTTCTGTAAAGCTATACCAGTGTGCATTTGTCCACTGTCACACTCTCTGCACAGCTCTGCCACTGAAGGAGACAGAGCAAATTGACTCTATTTTAATGAAGCTGCTAATTAGTGTACAGTGCAACAGACCTATATGTTACAAGTGCTATGTCTGTGCCATGAATGAAATTATTACAGATGCATTATACATTTTTTTTAAGTAAGCCAGTGCAGTGCACGCGATATTTTGAAATCAGGTCAGATTCTGCAGTTTTGCCTGATAACTTCATCTAAATGAAACTAGAATTCTGAAGAAATGACTGTGGTCAAGGTGAAGTGGGTTGAAAGCATGTGAACATTATTGTGGTAAATATATTTTCTCAAGTTTGGCAGGTCTGTGTGTATATTGTTTGTGGTGGTTCGATGTGCTGACCCTCTTCCTGGTGTGTTTTCTTGAATGGAAACTGTATCCATGTCTTGTCCTTCATCGAAGTCAGCCTCAGAGAGTGTTTCCCAGTCTTATGACACTATTGAAATTTGGAGCTAGCGCTGCACGGTTTTGGAGATCTAAAAACTTCAGAGTGGCTCCAACATGTGTGACAACAGGTAGAACAGTGTGCTTTTCTCCTGCAGCAGCACAGCAGAAAAGTGACACGTTTGCAATGTACTCATAATGTATGACAATTCAGAGCTCATGTCTTTGGCAAGTGAGTGACTGACTGTGGAGCATGCAGATTGTCCACATCACTTGTGGAGTTACATCCTTTACAAGAACTGATTGTCCACTTTTCAAATCAGTACTGGTTCTTGCACCATCAAGGTACTGAACCCCAAATTGCTTCTGATGAGCAGTGGGCACCTTACACGGCAGCATCAGTGTATGAATATGTGTGTGAACGGGTGATGTGACCAGTGTTGTAAAGCGCTTTGAGATACATTTTAGTTATGGTAGAATTGAATGGATGTTCAGTGTCTCCACCTATGCACACACAGGTTCTCCTCTCTCTGCGTCTCCTGCTGATGATGAAACCTCACGTCTTGTCCCGGGTCAGTAGAGAGGTTGCCTATGGCCTTCATGAGCTGCTGAAGACTAATGCCGCCAACATCCACTGTACAGACGACTGGTACACGCTCTTCTCGCTGCTGGAGTGTATTGGAGCCGGAGTGAAACCTCCTGCCTCTTTCCAGCTCACCTCCACCACTAGTGACAATGACGCAGGTTCGGTATTGGTCTCAGCATCCAGACTGGACTTGTGATTGTGATTGTGACTTGTGGTTTTACACTGATGGGCACATATTCAGTCCACCCTCCATTTCGTATGGCTTGACAGCACTGTTGTAAAAGCTCGCAGATGGTCTCTGATAGTGTTGTTGATATGATACGATGGTGATTGCACGCCTCTCCTGTCCCCGCCTGCAGTGTTGGGGGCTAACACACTATAAACTGTTGAATGTTCACCAAACAATTACTAGTTGATGAACACACTAAATAAAAAGTGGTATTGTAATGAGTATTCTTGAAATAATTTCATCCAGTTTGTATTATTCAAAGTAAACAGTGATACAACATGAGCCTTAGTTATGCAAAAAAGTCAAGCATGTAAACGGTGGCAGAGAATGAAGATCAATGATGATGTATTTGTGTGCCCAGGAGCCCAGTCAGACAGTGAGCTGTCTCCTCATCATCCAAGTGAAGTGAATGTAGACCGCGGCTACACATCTGACTCGGAGGTCTACACTGAGCACAGCAAGACCAGGATCCCTCGCTCCACAACAGACGTGGATGTAGCAAGCAGTGGATGGCTCGTGGTCAGCACACACATGCCTACACACAAACATAGAATGCGAGCATGATGAGCAGTGATGCATAATTTTTATCATATAAGCACAATCATCAAAAGATCCTCAGCCACATGCTTAGTGGTGCTTAGTATGACATACAAACCACTGTGGTAACAGTAAGAATGTTTTCATATTGAATCTTTGAACATAGAGTTAAAGTCAATAAGTGGTCATATAATGGAGCTTAAAATTGGTAGAATTAAGATCTACAAAGACCTCCGATGTAAAGATTTCACTGATGTGTGGTCAAATTCTGATGCATATTTAAATTCCTTTGGTTTCTATTTTTTACCAGGTTGGGAAAGATGACCTCGAGACAAGTAAGACCCCTCCAGTCAGCTCTAAAGTTCAGCTGAATCACCCACTGGTCAACCAGTACAGTCTGACACTGGGTCAGGATCTTGGCCAGCACGACACCAAGTCTCTCATCAAGTGTGTGGAAACACTCTCTTTCATCGTTCGTGATGCTGCCCACGTCACCCCTGACAACTTTGAGCTGTGTGTTAGAGCTATACGAGTGTTTGTAGAGGCCAGCCTCAACGGAGGTGAGACATTGAAATACATTTTAGATTTTATAGGACTAGACTTGAAAAGTCACAGGGTTCTCACACTTCTTACTCAAAGGTCTGCATCTGATTTCTATTCAAGGTCAGGGGTCCCAAATGATTGATGCCAACAAAATAACATTTTATCAATAAATGGATTGGCACTCAGTAGAGCACATACTTCCACCAATGCCCAAGAGCCCCTCTTTGTATTCACTCATTTACAATATGGCAGCCACCTAAATACAGCATGATCTATGCATTGTTTACTGAGAAATTCATCAAAAATGTGGAAAAACGCCCTCTTTCAATGTGAAAAAAAATCCTGGATCTGTCTTTTTATCCAGATCCACTTCATAGAATTTTTTTGTTTCAGCTTTCATTATTATACGTACTGTAGTGAAAGAATAAGAGTCCAGATGTAGGCCTATGTATTTAAAACAAAAAAAAGTGAACACGCTTCGTGGTCATTCCAGTTTAGATTTCTTATTGTACGAGGTGCACTTGACTGCACCATGACATCTCTGTCCATACGTGTTTGTGTCACACTCTGGTACAGACATGTATGGACTCATACATTCATACATACTCATACATACTCATACATATTTTTGCAAGTACATTTAAACCCCTTGGAGACGCTGTGTAGTTGAGGAAAATAGTCCTAGAATATGTTTCTGTAATTTCTGAGCTGACAGCAAATTCTCTGGTGTAATGTTAATGCATGAACTCTCTCAACACGCTCTCACTTTCTCCTGCAGTTAACCTCGCCATGACTTAAATATTAACATCATGGACATAAGCCTGATATGCTGCTGTGTATTCAACATCACAATTATCAACACAAGAATTTATCAGTATTATTCACTTCAAAACAGAAAACGTTAACCGTCATAATGTATGGGAACTTTCCTAAGAAATAGTCTGGGCGGGGTCTCTTTTGACTTGCTGACCTCTGTCTACATCTGGACTGAAGTCCGGACATAGAAATGCCATGTACTAAATACCTGACTAAGATGAAGTGGAAATACATATATTGACCATAAAGACATGAAAGTACTCACAGGTCAATGTGTATAACAAAAATGGCAGGTGCTCTTTGTTAAGTGACTGGATGTGCAGTCTTCCAAAGGTTTGCATTACAGAGGACCATCTGTGTCTTATTGAGACCTGTAAACCTTTCACTTATTTTGATGATTCTGGTGTTGCTAACCATGAAGTTGCAACATGCCTGTCCATAATTTCTGTTTTCATGTGATGGATGAACTTATTTTAGTTTTTCATGCCTCATCTACATGAACTAATCCTTCTACCTCTCTTCAGCAGTTAGTTGCTTTTGTGTGTGCGCTATACATACCTCGCTGCAATCTTTTTACACTTCAAGTTCACTGTTTTTCACTTCAAGTTCACTTTAGTGTATAAACACCTGATTTAACCCTCTTAGGTCTTTGGACAAGGCCTTTAACTCTTTGGACAGAATTATACTGACCAAATATTAGAAATAGAAATCTATCATTCTCTCTAGCATTCTCATCATAGTAGTTCTGTATTTGCCCTGACAACTCTGTTAAGACTGTTGTGGCAGCATGTAGGAATGTTTGATTCAGACCGGAGTGATTTGATATCTACTTAAACCTTTAAACTCTGCAGTGTCAGATGGAGACATACCGAACAACCATACAACCTGACAGGTTTTTAATAGCCACCACGTGCCTGTCTTCAGTCTGCTTTGCTTTTTGTCCTCCTTCATGTTTGCACCTCAGTGTCCTGCCCTACATTTCTCTTCCTCTTCCTCTCCCTCTCTCTGTGCTTTATCCTGTTTGTCATCTGTTTTGTCATTCGTTCCTCCTTGTGCGGTTTCTGATCTACAGTAAAACAGGGATTAAGGTTGAGAAATGGCAGTAGTGCACTTGTGCTTTGGCATAGCTGATGGACTATTCATTTTCTCCTCATGCTTCAGGCCATTGGATACATGCTGTCAACAGAGCATTACACAAACAAAAGCAATGGGTTGATCAAAGAACTGGGCTGAGGATGGCGCTAATCTGTGTGAAATAATAGAACAGAAATAGAATGTACAAAACCTGCTTTAACTTAATTGAGCTTTTGTGGTCTGACTTCAAATAATTTTTTCAGAGTGGTTTCAAAACAAGGGAAATTGACTGTAGCTCTGCGTTTTTTCTGAGGATCAGGCCATCCTGTGGATGTCGCTCACTATACAGATTGTAAAGCCCACTGAGGCAATGTGATTGTCATTTTGGACTATAAGAATAAAATGGATTTGATCCCAGGTGTAATTAGTCCATGACAAGCCTTATAATGATGTCATAATGGACCACACCGGTTAACACAATTCAAATTGGGTATTGTGAACATATGTTGTTCAGTGTTAATCATGAACCATCACTGAGTCTTTTTCAGTGCTTCCAGTCTGTCTAAACAGGAAGTCTAATTTATACTTAGGTCTACAACCCTTCACAGTTGTTTGCACACATCCTGTGGTGGGCATGGAGATACACAGGAGCCACAATACTAAAATACTAAAGAGCTTTAATCATTTAAATATTCATATTAATGATAGTATTGGCTATAAAACGACAATATCTATGAACTGTATTTCACAGATATCTACTGAAGTTAGCATACTAACAAGCTAGCCCTGGCCCATCCTGCCACGTTATACCACGTCTTACCTCAGGAGGTGATTATCTCCCTACTTCTTCCTGTGTGTTACTGTTTTTAAAATCCCTGTCGCTACAGGAAACAACACCAACAGTAACCTCCGAGTAACACAGCAAGTAATTACCTTTCTGCTGAAGAGATTTTTGATGCTAGGACTCGCCTTCCCTCGTGCTAACAAATTTACAGACATGGGCACCGACTCTCCATTCTGGGTTTAGCCCTGCCCAATATGATTGTGGTTTAAAGAAGTACAAACAAACTAGAGCAATTTTTTCCAGATTTGGTGCAGCCAGACCTTTGTTTAGTGCTGACACAGCACTATGGAGATAGGTCTGGCTATGGGAGACTCCTACAGATATTTGTTGATTAAGAAGACCAGAAGAAGGGCTGTTACCCAACCATCTCATCCATCATCACTTGAACTGTTTTATTTCCAACTATCAAACAGCACCACTCAAACTCCACACAAGCATACATGTAGAACAGCAGTGTGGGCTGCTCTGTTGAAGATCTGAGAAAAAGAAACACAAGTATAAAAAGCTGCTGCCTGTGAGGCTGTAATGCTCATCTCACACAGGAAGTAACATTGATTCATGAATGAAAAACTACCAGCTCAACTCCTGTTAGATTGCAGATGTCAAATTTGGCTTGAGGGTAGCTCCAAAGGAGTCATGTCATCACCTCGATCAAAGGGTTTATCCTGTCGTGAGCACAATTGTGTCTCTTATTTTCAGACTCCAGAGTCGTGCACACTACAGCTAAACAAAGGCAACAAGTTCATCACATTTAGCATTTACAATAGATGACATGTTAAAGATAAAGAACATTATTTTTGCAGTTGGATAGCTTATTTAAGGAGATTTCTTTATGATGGTGTGTACAACGCCTACAGTGACACATGTTGACAGTGGTGATTTACCTACTTTGAAGATGCAGAGTTCAGTCCAAGAGAATAAAAGAATGACACCCGTGCTCTCTCCATTCAGTCAACAGACCAAAAGTCCATTACATGTTTTTGAGAGCACCATAAGTTAACAAGTGAACTCATCCACACTCTGTGATACACTTTAGAAATGCTAGTGAGAAAGGGGGTTCTATAGTGGTCAAGTATAACAATTCCTCTGAGTCTAATTTTAGATGATCTTTTTTATATAATTTTTTAATTATTAACCTCAGGTTACCGCAACCACGACAAAAAGAAGAGCCATAAGTACGACTCCTCCAAGTACAGGCTTAGGAAGAAGGCAGGTGGAAGGGAGAAGGAGGGTGGAGGTGGCACGAGGCGCGGTGGCAGCCGGGCATCCAGCCAGCGTCCATCACGTTCTCACAGCGATGACGAGGAGGACGAGGGTGTCCCGGCCAGCTACCACACGGTGTCATTACAGGTTAGTCAGGACGTAAGTACAACAGCACTCTTTACCCTTTTACCTTTTGATTGGAAGCCCGGCTGTCCCACTATCCCAAAAGCATCTTGTTCCCCCACCTTCACCCCCATGGCTAGAATTGTGGAATGAAGATGTTCTTGGGAAACCATGGCGTTGTCTGACAAAAGGACATTTAGGACAGGTGTAAATTCAGATGGTGACTTGAATGACTATTACAAAAATGTTTCACAGTGAGTCTTTACCTACCCTTGTCAGATGGAACACAGTTGAAACATTACACCCCTCCTGATAGGATGCTGCTCGTCCTGTGTTTGTGCTGTGGTTTAGTTTGGTTGGGAATGTAAGATTAACGGATAACAACACTGAGGAATTATCCTGCTGCTGTTATTATTAAGCCGAGTCAGCGTCAGGCTTGACTTTACTTCCAAGCTTCCTTTTTCATATCAGTGTTATCAGTGTAAATGAGGACTCGTTAAACAATTGGTCTATAAACAGTGATTGTCTGCCAAAACATCACTGCTGAAAACTATTGATATTTTAAGATAAATAATTATTTAAGAAAATATATTTTCCATTGTCATGGCATATTAAAGAACATATCACAGACTTTAACTCTGCTTTAACTATTTCAAAATCAATCAACATGCTGAAATATGTTTCATATCTTAAGAGAATGTATGTTACTAGTTACTTCAGTAATGTACTGGTCAAAGAAAGAAATAAGTCTATTCATAGCAAACAGATAACTCTTTGAAATATAGAACTATCAATGTCAACATGAGTAGACCATAAACTGATAAAGTGTGTTATGAATAAGCTTCACCACATAACTTCTCCTGTAACCACAACTTGTTCTTTCTGCATTCCTGTTGAATCCAAATGAAGAGACAGAAAAGTAATAGTAGTATACGATATAATAGAACAATGCTGTGATCAGTGAGCAGAGTCAGGCTGGCTCTGTTCCCTGCTTCTAGTTTTAATGTGAAGCTAGCCTGACCACATCCTGACTCCAGCTTGACCTTAACACACCATCAATATAGAAGTCCATCATCTTGTCTCACTCTGAACTAAAGCAACTGAGTGTATTTCTGAAAATGTTTTTACACTATTACTATTTAAAGTTTGACTCAGTGTCACAGTTCTGTTGCTCACTTGCAAAATAATCTGCTCATTATCTCCTTTGGCCTTTTAGGTATAAAATTGCAGTTAGGTTAAATGTCCAATTGAAATAAATGAAAAACTAAATTAGCAGGAGATCTACAGTACACGTTAGTATCAGCATCTCTTGGATGTCATCATAATAATACTAGAGCAGTGTTGTCCTTTAATCTGTGTTGTAGGGGAACATGTGAATCCTTTGTTTTTCCTTTCCACTCACACACCAAGCTTCACTCTGTCTGATAAGTTCAGTATATCATCTGGTTGAGAGAGTCTTTATGTTTACTAATGGTGTTAAATAAACTCTCTATGTCCTCTCATCACCCTCTTTGTAATGTAAATTACCCTTGTGGAAGCTATTCTTCATGGCTAACTAACATGGATTTAAAGTAGGTTTTTAAAGACATGATCAACTTTTCAAAAGAGTGCTGTTTTTTTTTTTAGCGTACACTTTTAATTGCCATTATAAGACGTATAAAGTTAATATACAGTATGATGCACTGGTAAGAGACAGACTTATACAGGACTCATTGACTCAATACTTCGTTTCTTGTTGTGATCAAACTTCAGAACATGACCATGTACGTCCAGTATTCACATGTCATTGCTTCATCATTCCACACCTGACATTTATGCTTATACTGTAGATATAAACCCATACATCCTGTTGTTGTTAACATTGGTGTTGATATGTTTGATGGTGTAGCTGTTAGATCTGATGCACACACTGCATACCCGGGCTGCCAGCATCTACAGCTCCTGGGCAGAAGAGCAGTGCCATTTGGAGGCTGCAGGCAGGAAGATTGAGGCCGACTCCCAGACTCTATGGACTAGCTGTTGGTGCCCGCTGCTGCAAGGTAGGCCTTCATCACAATACTGAGCAGAGAGACGATCCAATGCAGTTCAACAACAGCACTTGGAAATAATGCCTAAATGAAGCTGATATTTTTCAGAATACGTACATGACACATCAATATGATGAACTGTATCCTAGTCTAAATTGTAAACCATATTCTACAAAATCACATGAAGGTAAGAGTATTTGATGATGGCTCAAAACCTGCTTCACATTTCCTGTTGTTCTTGCAATATAAACATTGACAAGTGAATGTCACCTGAGGGCTCAGAGGAGCACAGCAGACACAGACTGGCAGCCCATGAACAGGTTCTGATTTCATCAAAACACTTCACAACAAAACAAAGCTGCCATACGGGCCAGTACGGATACATTTGTGGTTATAGGGTCTCTCTTGAACGCAGGGTTCTTCGCTTCTTTTGCTTTGTACACCTGCCTCAGTCCTCTGTTGGACTTGGCTTCACTTAGGCCAGGCTCACACTAGTAGTAGAGTGGTGATTTAACTCTGATTTGTCCCTCCCAACAGTCTGAGGACAAATGTAGCGTGGGAGTTTCGTCAGTGCTGAAGGTTGGCCCAGACTATCTAGTCATGTGAGAGGAGTACATATCCAGTCTTAAACCTCTTGAACCTGAGTCATCAGGGCTGCCTTGATAAATATCAAACATATGTGATATCCAGGATACAAAATCTTTCATTACGTCAGTACTTTGACAACAGCCAATGAGAGGCTACTGTTAGCAAGCATACGAATGTTAACAGATATTAAAATCTGACCACCTGTTCTCCCTGAAGAATAGACAGCCCATGATGACCACGTCTCTCCAAACATTTTCTCATCCAGACTCTTTTCAAGTTTTTCCAAGTGTTAACGTGAACAGTTGTAAACAGTTGCACCATGGTCTCCGGTTGTTTACATTTGAGATCATGTGAGAGAGACGACACGAGGTGCTTTAGTCTTGTAGTGCATGCACGTGTGATGCAACCCGGTTTCACAGTTTCGGAGTCCTGTAGTGTGAGCCCAGCCAAAGGTGTTTGAGTGTATTACTAGCATCCTGCATGGTCAATTAACAATGAGTACAAATACCCACAGATGTTTCAACCTTCCTACAGGACTCTCTCTCCACCCTCCATCCTATCTGACGCCAGAACACATCCATGCTGGCACATAAACCGCTTTATTCAAAACTGTCAGAAACCACTGGTATGTTTTTTGATGAGACTGTCCAAAAAGTATTGTGGCATTAAGAAAAACAAATATTTTTGCAATTGCTGCTTCATGACCAGAGAAAAAGGAAAAAGGGGCTGAAGTATTCCCTTTTTCTCTGAAGGTAGAAAAAACAACCAGAATGCACTGCACCACAACAGATCAATAAACACTCCTGCTGAGGGGTGACGTAGTGTATGTTGTGATGTACTTCGTTGCCTTCAGCCCTGAGCCCCTTCAATGTTCGAGTATGTTTCTATTTCTGGAAAAACATTATGCCTAACTTTTACATACCTGGGATTTGTATTTACCACAGTGGTGTGGCACTGAGGAGCTGTGGGGGGCGCCAAATATACAGTGTCTCACAAAAGTGAGTACACCCCTCACATTTTTGTAAATATTTTATTATACACTGCCTGGCCAAAAGAAAGTTGCCACCTGGATTTAACTAAGCAAATAGGTAAGAGCCTCCTATTTGATAATTACTGCATGGGTGATTATCTTTCAGCTGGCAACAAGTTATTTAACCCCAACTGATGCAATGATTAGGTTCTCATTTCTTAAACAACCATGTCGAAAGACACATCCCGTGGTCGTGGAAAAGATTAGTTAGTCTGTTTGAGAAGGGTCAAATCATTGGCATTCATCAAGCAGAGAAAACTAAGGAGATCTAAGGAGATTGCACAAACTACTAAAATTGGGTTAAGAACTGTCATCAACTCATTATTAAAAACTGGAAGGATAATGGGGAACCATCGTCTTCAAGGAAGAAATATGGTCGGAAAAAAATCCTGATTGATCGTGATCACTTAAACGTTTGGTGAAATGAAATTATAGAAAAACAACAGTAGAACTCAGGGCTATGTTTAATGAAAGTAAGAACATTTCCGCACGCACAATGCAAAGGGAACTCAAAGGATTGGGACTGAACAGCTGTGTAGCCTTAAGAAACCCACTAATCAGTGTGGTTAATCGGAAAAAAAGGCTTCAATTTGCTAGGGAGCATAAAGATTGGACTCTGGAGCGATTGCTCAAATTGTGAAAGAGTGGTTCAGGGAGCATGAGACATCATTTTCACACATGGATTGGCCACAGTGGCGGTGCTAGTTTTTATGAAGCCCTGGGCGAACCTCACCTCCAGTGCCGCCCCCCCCATAAAAAAATGGACAGAAACAAATTCTCAAAATAACTTATTTATTAAAGTAATTGTAGGAAATTTGGAACCACACACACAGTAACAGCTATAATAAAAAAATATATACAATCATAAATACAAATAAGTAGCAACAATCAAAAGAACTAGTATAATAGAATAAAATATAAATAAAATAGAGAATCACATTTCTGAATTGTACAAATCCTTCATCACACAAATGCAACGACACACTTAAGAGAGTGTAATAACTTGACTACACTTTGAACAAGAGGTAAACGGGTCTTCATCCTAAGGATCAGAGAGCATGTGTGGCTGAGGAGGAAGATGGCTCCTCATCCTGGCTAGTGGCAGAGGGTGCTCCAAAATAGTTAAAAAGTGCCCCTGCATTTGCATTAAAATACAACATAAATGATCAATGCATGAATAAATTAAATAAACATGTTATTAATCATAATTTATCCAACTTTTAGAATAGGAAACAAATGAATAACACAACCTCCTTGGTTAATGGCTAATGATATACACGACACACTCCAAATGACTCAGAAAGCTATATCACAAAATATCAATAAATAATTCACTTTACTGAGCAGCACAGGACATAACGCGACGATTACCATACAACATGTGCGCTAGTCATGGTTGTGTTACATTATTAGGATGAAGTTAATGTTTGCTGGTCAGTTGGACTGAAAACGGATGCTGTTGTCATCTACTATTATAGCCAGCAGTATAGCAAGAGACTAACAAATATAAGAGTCAGCCTTTACTAAGTAACATCATTTAGTTTCATTACATGCATGATCACACTCATGAAGAGTAGATGACATGGCTCCATACCTTTATTTTTTGCTCGTTTCTCCTCTTCTTCTTTTCTCTTCTTCCTGAACTGGCACCTGATGGCTTTGACTTCTTATCCATTTGTTTATCTGACACTCGGGAATCAACACGTGATCCCAAAGAGTTCAGACTAAACCAATTCACCTCGTTTTGTAATATATTTCACTATTTAACCAAACCCCAAAATATAACACATGTGAAACTATGAGCTTTTATTCACAATATTATGACTGAAATGTGCTTCATGTGGAAGGAATTCGTGATGAGAGTGACTTTATCCTTCTAATTGCATTAGTTGTGTTAATGAATCCTCCACTCCCCTGCCCCAGTAGATGAACCTGTCCCCGCTCCCCTTCCTCTTCTTCCACAAACTCAGACTCTCTCAGCAGCAGCAGATGCACCTTTATAAAGCAGAGGGCGCCCAGCCGCCCGCTGCCACTCGACAACATGACAACATTGACGTGTAAATGAGCAATAATAAAACCGGAGGAAATATATGCAAACAAATTTAAAAAAATATATATATATTTTTTTTTTCGCGGGCGCTCATGCCGCCCCTCTACGAATGCCGCCCTGGGTGGCTGCCCATACTGCCCATATGAAAAACCGCCCCTGCTACCAGGGGAGTGTTAGTGTTTAGACTGCTAGCACAAGAGCTCTAGACCACTGGGAGAAAGAGGTTTTCAGGATCAGGGCTAGCTGATTAGCATGCCAACTTCAGTAGATAGCTCTGCAACACAATTCATAAAGTCTTTGACATAAATGATTCCTAAAAAATATAAATGATAATTTTTTTTTAGATTGTTAAGCTAAATGTCTTACATATTGCACCTTTAAACATTATTTGCCTGATTGACTATTTCACCCGTTTTACGTCTCACACAGACAAACAAGAACCACCATCCCTGCCACCAGGACACGGCTCCAACTCCACTGTACAAGTAAGAACACCGCCAACTTGTATCGTCTTGTACCGATGAAAATGTCTAACTACATATTCAAATCATCTGCAGAAAGTCCTCGGTGTGACTCTGGTCATCTTTGCAGGAAACATTTGATGAATCCAAGAATGTGCCTGCATCCTCGCTGGTCTACAGCGTCCTGGACTTTCCCAAGAGACCCTCTGCAGTTTTGGAGATAAATCCAAGTGATACAGAGTACGCTGCTGTCAGTTATATCACAGAAAATAGAAGAGTGGAATATAAGGATGGATGCAAAGCAACTGGTCTTCCTCGATTTAAGTAGAAATATGCGAGATGACCTAATAAGTGAGATACTTGCAACTTGCAATATTAAGTAAAAGAGTTAGGAGGGGAAGAGCCACTGTTATGCATCAGCCGTTAAGTGTGTGGGTGTCTCTTTGTTCTTGGTGGTCTTGAGATTGAAATGTTGTGAGAGATGCTGTGGGAAACCGCAAACCAGCATGATACAGTTGGAACATTTTGATTTGTTTTGTTTTTTGTTTGCCCTCTGCGCATTTCAGAATCATCTGGTCATTAACCCTTAAAGCTAAAACCTGGTCAGATACTGTACTTTCGTTATTGACAAAATGCCAAAAAAGACTAGAAAGCAACCAAATGATCTTACTCACATTTCAGTGTGTATGTATCCATAGTCTGAAATATGTTATTCATCTGTGCCACAGACCTCCATTGTTGTCATCAAATGAGCCAACACACTGTTTCACTGCTGGATATGTTTCTTCATTATGATGTTCAAATACTAGGATAAAAATAGTCCCCCAAAAACAGTGTTGTGAAAAACACTCAAAAATAATACACAAGTAAAAGTAGACATCATTAAAATATTGCTTAGGTAAAGGTGAAAGTCCCTCATATGAATAATACTTGAGTAAAAGTCTTAAAGCATCAGACACTAATTCAAGTACTCAAATATCAAAGGTTCTGACACATTTTCAGGCAATAAAAGTTCTTAGCTATCAAAAGTAAAAGTGAATTAAACATATTTACATCTCTATATATACACACACACACACACACACACACACAGTACCCCAAAGGTCCCCTGTACATTGTCCCATTATCAGATCTGTTATTCAGCAGTTTTAAAAAAAAAAAAAAAGGAGTAAAAAAAATACAGTATATAGTATGCCTCCAAAATGTAGTGGCGTGGAAGTATAAAAAAATAAAAAATAAAATCTTGTTTGAGTAACATTTTTGGAAAACTACAATGGCAAAAATGTAGAAGTAAATTTTAATATATGTTTCAGTGAGAAAGTGTGAAGAGATGAACACATTGGTTTTGGTCTTTTCATGGGATTTGTTGAATATGACAAAAAGTATATTCAGGCCAGCCTTATCCAGTAAAGTCAAGGTACCTGGAGCTTACATTGTCTCCAAATGTATTAATACATTTGAGGGCTTGGAAGTAGATATTTATTCAGAAACCATTCGTCTTTAAAGCTCTCTGACATGCATTTCCAAAGAAGTTAAATGTCCGTTTTTGTTGTGACTTTCAGACTAAATTTGGACGTTGAACTTTGCCATTGTGACGTCAACGACTTGCTTTTTAATATTCTTCATCTCCACCGAGAAGGTGTGAGATCTTTACATGCTCCCTTTTAGTTTCAGGTTTAGTAATTTTATACCCTTTCTGTCGGTGTTGTTCATCTCTGGGTTTTTCATACGTTTGACTCATGGCGTTTCCTTTGTTAAAATAAACAAAACTTGGAATCATTAGTGAAATGAAACAGTCTCTGGAAATGGTGACTATTTGTAGATTAGAGATCTGTTAACAGCTCAACAGTACTGTATATTCACAGGTGTGAATTTCCATTCACTCAAAGGCGACAGTTTGACTCTGTCACACCAGTTTAACACAAACAGCAGCTATCTGACACTATCTCACTGCCTGTTTCCACTTCAGGTTCTCTTTGGGTGGGTGCTTATTGATATTTTGATAGATTTGCAAGACAAACTATTGATTTATGTTCTCATTTTTAATGTGTGTTACAAATGTGTTATATACAGTTAAACTCAGTATATATTATGTTCACCAGTGGCACATAAGCAGGTTGATTGTTCAGCCCGGATGTTGGTTGTTACTGATGTTAATCAGCCAAGCTAGTAAATGACAATGTGTTTTAAAAATAGTTGTCCACAGCACTCAGCAACACGACGGAAGTTTGTTCTCGGCTCTGAAAACCTTGTTTTTAAAATAGCAGAAATTGTTTTTGAACCAAGTTATCACGATTCTTGTCCTGTCAGGTGTTGCTACTGAACTATTTCTTGAAATGTGCACATTATTTCAGAAATGAATGTCAAAATACAGCAATAAACTTTATTTTTTGTGTTCTTTGTTCATCAATGTTGGATCTACGAGTTGACTCATTTCAATAACAAACAGGAAATGTTTTGATGGCAGTGATATAAAAACAAAGTGCACATTTTTCACAGCAAGGATGTCACTTTGTACTGAAAAGTGGTCAGTACAAACAGTAAGGGCTCAGACGAAAAGACATTTTATATGGTCTAGAACATATATGATTTCAGGCAATCTAATAGGGGGATCGGTATCAGGTCAGAGTGATCAGAGAGATGATAACAGGTAAGCTTGTGCATAACAGTGCATCAATTGTCACGCTGGAGTAGAGAAGGTAAACCAAAATGTGACACACAAAGCTAGGCAGGTAACAAAGTGAATTTTACACAGACAGCTTTAATTCAAAAGTTCCAAAGTCCAAACAAGACCAAGAAAGGCAGGTGGCAAAAACACAAGTACAAAAAGAAAAACTAAATCAAGTACAAACCAAAGAAGCAATGGGAAGGTAGAAAAACGAGGAGCCACAAGGAACACATGGACCATAGCGAACACAAGAAACACAAATCTAAAGTGGGGAGAAGCTGACAGAGAGCGAGAGGAAGACAAGGACTTAAATACACAGGGAGTTATAACCAATTGACCACAGAAGAGCAAGCAAAATGGCAGCTTTAACACAAAAAGGAGAGGAAAACACATGGACTAAATACGCAGGAAGATAATAATGGACAGCTGCAACTAATCAGGAGTATCACAAGGGAGGGACAAAGAAGACAACAGGAAGTGTGAGGATGAACATTACAAAATAGCAACTATACCAAATACCATGACACCAATAGGGCATAGTCTGGAGTTGAAACTGAGGAGAGGAGAGAAAAAAAAAAAAAAAAAAAAAGCATAAAATGCTGTAAGAATTAGTCATACTTTAACGGTAGAAAAAGAGCTCACAGGAATTCATGAGTCAAATTGAACCAATCACGAATGATTTTAATCTTAAGGCCACAAGTGATTCAATACGTGGATGGGGACAAAATCAGCCATTATATAAAACCAGTCCAGCATTTTAACATTGTGGTTTGGTTTTGAGTTGGCTTAGAATTTGCAAATTGTTACAACATTCCACCTTTCAACATGGGGAACCTAACATCATGCGTCGACATTGAATTGAGGACTGATTTTGACCTTATTTCAATGTCCTACTCTTTATCAATAAATGAACTACCTTCTAAATGTAACCTCAAGACGAGCCCCCTCGTCTCTAGAAGAGCTTTTAAATGAGTCTTTGATTAAAGGCCTGATATAATGTCTGTGGTTCACACAAGCATAAGCAATTGTCAAGTTTTGTTCTACAACATAGAATAAGTCATTAAATACCACACATTGTGAATTTTAAAATGTTAAAGTGGCTAAATGAAACTATTGAGGTGTCGGTGACATTAAACATCACAGTGAACACAGAGGCCAATATACTCACTAGTCTGTCTATTTCTGACTAGTACATTGATTAGTTTATTTCAAAGTTACGTTATTTTGCTCGACAAAAGTAAGTAAGATATATTTGTATTTGCCACAGAGTTTGTTTTTTTACAATAATCCAAAGTGCACAATCCTACAGCCTGCTTGTCTAGGGAACCAGCGCAGTGCTAATTATGGGGCATTGTGACCTGTAATTCCCCAAGTAAACACACCACACTCTTTGGCTGCTGCAGTCCCTATTGACCAGGCGGCTGTTGGCTGCTGGCTTGCCGAAACCAAGTTGTTCAAGCCGGGTTTGTATGTAAAGGCAGCACTCCCCACAGTCACTCTGCCTGTCTGCTCTCTCTAGCCCAGAGACACAGCTGTGAGCCAAATGGGTCACGGTGTTTAAAGGGTAAAGTGCGGCTTGCAAACTGCTCACTGCCGTTCATGTGTAAACACTAACTGTGGTGTCAGCTCCCCGTAGAACCTAAATATTTGAAAATATTTCAGCGTTCTTATTATTCCCCGTCTAGCCTACATTGTGTTGTCTCTCTGGAGCTGCATACAGGGTCCCAGGTACAGATGCAAATTCAGCATTTATTACACTGAAACCTACACAAAAACTGCAAAGTCTGTACAATAAGACGACCTACTCTTCATTTGACACAGATCCCCCAGAAAGGCTGAAGTCAGGCCTGTGGCAGCTTGCAGCGTTCATCAGCCTTACTTATTAGATTTTGGTTGGGGAGTCAGCAAATACAGCTGAGAAATTCGATTTCATATCCTGATAAAACTGAATAAGCTTCCCACATAAGGAAAATTAGAAAGAGCGAGATAATGAAATGCGCGTCCAACCATTTTCTCCCACAGCCAAGGTTTTCAGAAGTGGTTAAACTGTGGAAAATCAGTTTCCTTCACTTGTTGATGGAAACAAAAGGTCACATAATATACATAACTGCAGTACTGTGTAATATTAACTGAAACCGTTAAATTTCCCTTTAAGCAAATTACGTAAACTTACTGACAGTCGGGGTTAAACTTTTAAACTGTTTAAGTTTTAAACTGTGACAAACCCTCCAACTCACCTCCCGTTAGCTAGAACTGAAGAAGCCTCTTTGATGAGGTGAAACGTGTTCAGGAAACTGCAACAAGTCCAGTGGCCTATGATACAGCACTTAATAACTGACACACAGCAAACTGGGCCTAGGTTGTACAAAGGAAACACTGCTGAGTTTATTTGTCTCAAGGCAAAATATGATGAAGCTGTCGTAGAGCTGACGTCTCATTTTTGCACAACTCCAGACCTGATCACAGAGAGAAATAAACAAGAATACAAAATTCTTCTTTTATGTAGAGGAAGAGAGTGGCATAGCCTCCTTAAAAGGTACAATATGTAAGCATTAGCCACCTTGAATTCATATGACCAGAAAACAGGGGCAGCATATCACCAGAGTAACTGCTAAATGCTGTATATTGCTAATACATCCATGAATGTAGCTACCATTAGTTTGTTAACTCAGTTAGCCGTGAAGCTAATAGGACTACCAGGTTGATGTTGGTGTTTACACCACCTACACAGGACCTTTGTATGCTGGGAGAAAGAGGTTTTCAGGCCCGTGGTCTAACTGTTTTTCGTTTATCCTCCATGTGACCACACAGTAGCCTAAAATTGTGGGATTCAGTGTCACGGATCGGGGAAAACTCGAAGGGGTGGACCCAAATGCAGATACACAGGAGACAGTAGTAATAAACCAAAAGCGAGCTTTAATATAACTAAAGCTGTACAAGCACAAAAACTAAACAAAGGAGCAGGATACAAAACTAGTCCAAAAGACAAAAATCAAAGTATCAACAAAAAGGCAAAGTACCAACCAAACTGAGGAAATAACAATACCAAAATCCAAAACATACCTAGAGGTGAACACGTGAAACATCTCAGGGAACTCACACAGACGAAGTGGCAGAAACAATGACTGGACAAGGAGTGCTGGGAAGACACAGACTAAATGCACAGACACTAATGACCAGACGAGGAACAGGTGAGGAGAGAGGAGGGAGGAGGCCAGGTGAGGTAACGAGGGGGGAAAAGCACAGAGGAGAAATCACTGGCAGACAGAGGGAGACAAACACAGAGACACTGACAAGACACAAGAGGGCATAGAACTCAAAACTAAACAAGCAAGACACAGAACCATGACATTCAGGCTCTGATGGGCTCTTCTTAATGTAAACCTGTACCCATATCATTCTGCCAAGTGGAAGTCAAACATCCAAGTGAAGTGACTATAGATAAAAAACAAACATGAACAAACAGACAAACAAAAAAACAACATTTATTTCTGTAACACTGATTTTGCATTTTGACAATCAATAAGTGAAAGGGAGCCTGAAGATAACCACTCGAGTGAACTGTTGCTGTCTTTGAGGTGAAGCTGGACTTCATTGCTTTCCTCTGTGTGTGCATGTTTGCTGCTATCTGCACTTTGCACAACATAACACCCACCTCTATTGTACCGAGGTTTCTCATAAACAAACCTCGCTTTTCCATAACTCTGCTGTGAGCTGTTGCATCTTCTAACAGCAATGCACTTATTGGCAAACAAAGTTCAACTAATGAGTGAGGTTTTTCCTCCTCCTCCCTTGGTTTCCTTTTTAAGGCCTGGGGTGGTGACAGCAAACGATCAATATTAGACTGGAAAAAGAGACGAGAAATTAAGCAAATATTTATATATTTTTTCCTTTACATTTGATAATCTTTTGATCCTGAACATGTGTCTTAGCCCTTGTCAGTGTCCCCATGTTACGAACCGCTGGTCTGTTCTGCAGCTCCACCTGTAACATCACAGCCCTCCTCCTCCTGACTGCTTTGCCCCTTTGGATTTACATGCAAGCTTTTTCACTGTGTCAATACATAAAGAGTTTAATTTCTAAATGTGTTCCACTGTTATTAGCACAATGATTAGCTCAGTCTGAGGTAGATACCAGATGACAAAATGAAAAGTTTGCTAAAAGCTACTCAACTCTGTAACTTCCGACTCTGCTCAGTTGGCTTTCAGTGCCGTACCAGTAATCTGGCATAGCAAGCATCTTTAACCCAATCGCAAGAATGAACGTTAGCTGAGCACGTCTCTGCAAAACTATATATCCTTTAAAACATTGTAGTTTTCTTTAGGTAAAGTTTTCTATTTCTCTTTCTTGACAATGCTGTGCTCATGATATGGTTACTTTTAGGCACAAAAACCACTTGGTTATGGTTAGAAAAACATCAAGGTTTGCCTTAGAGGCCGTCCACGAGGAAACGCTCTTTTGTGTAAGCGCACATTTTTTGCATCGTTTTGGCTGATCGTCCACATGGATCCTGTAAATGCACTTTTTTGAAACCTGGTCTCAGGGTGGAAAAATCCGAAAACGCAGCCCTTGCGTTCTCGTGTGGACAGCGAATTCGCATACTTTCCGTATCGATGACGCCATCGCCCCACCCCTCGACCTCTGGCCTCTGAACCGGGCAACGTCTCATAACAACAACAACAGCAACAACAATGGCGGACTACACGCTTGTATTTGTGTTTCCTGCAACTTACTCGCCTTGTAGTCGAGTGTGAGTCGCAGCAGCAGTTCGGCCTCATTATCGGTCCACGCAAACGATTCCAGTTTCCTTGCACTAGCCATTTTCGTCTTCTTCTTGTTGTGTTTGGTTTCTCCGTCTACTATCTGTAAACAGCGCTCAAGCTTTATGCTCATGCTCCATCTCTTCTTCTCCGTTTTTGGTGAATTTCAAGCGCCACCTATAGGCCTGGAATATGAATTACAGTGTGTTGAGTCGTTTTCAATGGATCCGTTTGAACGCGAATATTCTTGAAACGGTGCTGAGGAAGACGGAGGAAAAAAAGATTGTTTTGCTACGTGTGGACAAGGCCTTAGAAATACTCGTTTTGGCTGCCACAAACACAGCTGTAGATGTCCTGCCTACCTTGATCTGCTTTTGGTCACCACAAGCATGTGGAAATTATCCCCGAAATTATCACACAAAAAGCTTTCGCAGTACAGGCCTAATGGCTTAGCTTTTTATACAGATATCTTTTAATTGTATGTCCCGCTGCTGAGATGTGTAATATACAGCTGTGTGTAAATGTGTGTGTCCTGTTTGTTTAGTCTAAATGCTGCTCTGTCACTGCACGTTTCAGTTGTGACCTTCCAAAGAACCGCAGATGAAAATCACATTTAAACTAGATCTGGTACAATTCATGAAATTAATTTGTGTTTGTATATTGCACATAGTTCTTCACCAAAAAGATCACTACATACATTGTTGTTACATGCCCATTAGCTGCCATTTGCCTTTATATAGTATATTAATAGTGAATCAGATGAACAGTTGAAACAAACCACATTTCCTCAAAGCTTTTGAAGATGGTTTTGGAATTGAAACCGTGTGTGTGTGTGTGTGTGTGTGTGCGCGTGCGTGTGTGTGTGTTAATAATCATATACCGCAGCGCTCACAACCTGTGGGTGTGAGTTTGACATTGTTTTCCACTTGACATCAGCAGAAAGAGCACAAATCGCTACTCGTGTCAGAAGTCAGTGAGGAAAATACCTATCATTTGTTCGATTTGACTTTTCCCTAATTTTCACCAAATGTTCTCATTGTAGCTTCAGAGAGAGCTCACGAACCTTGCACCTGTATTGTCTTTCCAGAACCAGAGACACTTTAAAAGATACCAAAATCTATTTTAACTTACACCCCAAAGACACAGGATTACACCACTAGAGAGGTCAGAGCAAGATACTGTAGACCTTGTCTCCACTCCATACTCTTCATATTGTCCATCTCTTACTTGTTGCTTTGCTGTAAATCTTGCTTATACATGAATCCTGACAGTTTTGCCAGCATCTAAGCAATGTTATTTATTTCTCATGAGAATCCCTTCATTGACATTTTTAAACCTGTGACAGCTGGATAAGCACAAGTGGAACAGATAAAGTCTGTCAGAGTCTCTGTGGTGAAGAGTCCATTATGTTTCAGAAATGTGTCTCAATGTACACCACTCAGAATTAGTAAGGGATAGTAAAGTGGTGTTTCACTTGATTGCGTGTTCTCTGACATATCTAATATTTATTGCGTGTTTTGTGAATATATTTGGTCCCCAAATAATGACACATTTCATTTGAATTCTATTGCATATCCATGGACATGCACCCATATACCAATATTAATAAAACATTTTAAAACACATTAAGTTCCCACCTGGATAAAAAAAAAAAAATAAGTATGAAGGGCCAAGTTTGCAGTGTGTAGCGTAGAGATAAGAGCTCACTGTTCTCTCTGCTCTCATTAGTGGATATCCTTCTCTTTGATAACTTACTGATGCCAATAAAAGTCACTCATGACATTTAATTTTGCTGCATGGTAGGTTGGGTATCCTGTATATGAGTGGACACTGAGTCATTTTCCATGACGTGTATGAACCTTTACAGATAAAATGCCAGCTTTGTTTGATGTTATGTTCTTTGTCGTGCAAAGGAAGAGCAGCCAGTGTCGTTTAAGTGTTTTTCCTGCCTTTCAACCCAATCCTGTTTTGATATACAGATGATATATGCACATTTTCCCCTGCATATCTACATTTCACACCTCTGTATCTGCTGCCCACGCTTTAAAAAAAATTAAGAATTAAAATAAAGTGAAAACAACATGATAATTAAGCCCGATAGTCATGCAAACCTTATTCCTTTTCAGTTACACTAGTGCATTGCCTGTAGGAAGTATGTATTCCTATAGAAAAGTGGGAGGTTAAGTAGCTTTTTCACTGATGGCCAAATGATGCTGTGTTTGAAGGTGAGATGTCAGGGATATAATCAGTTTTGGCTATGATTGGTTTTTGACTTCACCTTGCTTTGTTTGGTGTCATTATTTTCAGCACAACCTCACATGTGTGAATGTACAGTCATTTTGACATACTGTATTAACTCAATGGACCTAAAATCACAAAAAAACATAAAATCCAAGTACGAAAAAGTTAGATTTTTTACTGTGAAAACCACAAACATGTTTAACAAACGATTTTTATTACTTAAAATGCAAATATAAATTGTTGTTTGTTAAAGTTGAGAAATTTACAAAGTTATATGTAACTATTTACATTTAAATGCAGGCAATGCCTCAGGCTCAGGTCTCCCTCAGGCGCTTCCTGCCTGCTCCACGTTCAGCAGTCTCCTCATTGTTTTGACTCACAAAACAAAAAAACGACTACACTATACACTAAACACACTAATCCAAACACTACATAACACACTAACTACACACTCTAACACGCTAAATGTCACAAATCTCTCAACTCTCAAAACTCGCTAACTCTTTCACGTCACTGCTGCTGTCAATCTTTCGCTGCAGTTCCTCCCCCAACTTCCCCCTGTTCCTCAGCAACCCAATCACGTGGTTTGCCATACCTTTTTTTGATTGGTTGGTGTGGTGCCTTTTTCCACCAATAGCAATACCATCCATGCAAACACTTCCTGCTTGTGGACACTTTCGTGAGAAAAGCCCATTTTTACCGTCTCTTCCTGCACCAAACGTGCAGCAAACGTGACAGCAATGTTCGTGAAAAAGCGTGGCGGACATTATTTATCGTAAATCCGGTTTGGGACGCACCAGCATGTCCGTCGACTCAGGAGGTGGGGCGTCCTCGTGTATCCGGATCTCCTCAGACCAGAACAGACTCGTTCAGTCTCATTATTCCACAACAGTCAGTTTAGATACACAGAACAGGACCGAACCACCGGCAAAATCCGGTCCAGCTCGCGCCGCTGCAGGTATAAATCTGCATGTTCCTTAAGGTGGGATGTGTGGGCTCTGGTGCACACATGGCTGTGGTTGCTATGGTTGACAATGCTAGCGGATTTCATGAAGCATTTATGAAATAATTTATTAACGGTATCTTTGTAGTACAAACAAATCCGACGTTGCACACCCTTAAACCATGCAGCAGCCATGTTGAAAATCTCAGGTCAGTCTGATCCCGATGTGCAGAGATATTTGAGGCACAAACACACTGACACATAGACAGAGATTTCTTGCTTTTATAGAGAGATTCCTGCTTGAGGCCGACTCCTCCATCATTTTGTACTAGAAACTCAATTTCTTGATACTAAATGCTGCTGCTCTCTACTTCTGTCTTCCCCTCCCAGACGCTTTGGTCGCTCTGGTGTTGCTGCAGGTCAGTCAGACACCAATAATAACGCCTTCCCTTCAGCCTTCATTGTGAACTGAATGCATCCCTCAAACTGCTTAAAACCCTCAGACTGTGACAAACTGGGCTCAGCTGGAGTGATGAGCTACAAACAATGTTAAGCTCTCTGTAAAATATCTACAAAGGATAACTGAGACCATATAAGACATTTTTCTTTTCACACATCTCCACCTAATTACAAAATCATCTCTTTTTACAGTTTATTTCTGCACAACCACTTTCCCATCAGCCTCAGGACCGCTGCTGTTGGAGAGCAAAAGCAACCCAACCACACATTAATTTTACTAAATCTGAAAAAAATATTTTGTTCTCTGATCAAGATCATGAACTCTTTGAACTAGACTGCCCTCTAGTGGCAATGAGTCACAGTGCAGATGGGCAACTTCCACAGACGTTTAATCTCTCAGATGGCTGCAGTTTTTCATCCAGCTGAAGTCAGTTTGGTTATATATCCCTAAATCAAAAATCACATGACCTCAGTGGGCTTTATAATGAGTAATAATACAGGGAAAGACCCTTAGACCCTCGATTCAAGTGAGAAAAAGAATTAAAAAAAATGGAAGAAACCTCACAGAGAGCCACAGAGGAGGGATCCCTCTCCCAGACCCAAACCTCCAGTAGAAGGCCACGTTTTAATCTGGATAGCACACGACAAACAAAGCTGTGTTTTACTTTGCATGAGAGAAAATTAAGATTAAGAATATGTAGTTGAGAGTGTGTAAAAAAAACCAAAAAGTTGAGTAATATATTTTAAAATAGAATATAAAAAGAAATAGAAAGAACTTCTCATGTTTACGTAAAGGTGCACTATGTAGTTTTGGGGAAAACATTTTGATAAGAAGAGAAAGATCA
>OMLP01044032.1:0-16642 GCA_900302685.1 Spondyliosoma cantharus
AACTGTCAGTAGTATTTTAACAAAGTGGAAGCGATTGGGAACGACAGCAACTCAGCCATGAAGTGGTAGGCCACGTAAAATGACGGAGCGTGGTCAGCGGATGCTGAGGCGCATAGTGCGCAGAGGTCGCCAACTTTCTGTAGAGTCGATCGCTACAGACCTCTAAACTTCATGTTTCCTTCAGATTAGCTCAAAAACAGTGCGTAGAGAGCTTCGTGGAATGGGTTTCCTTGCTGCATCCAAGCCATACATCAGCAAGTGCAATGCAAAGCGTTGGATGCAGTGGTGTAAAGCACGCCACCACTCAACTCAGTGGCGATGCATTCTCTGGAGTGGCGAATCGCGCTTCTCCATCTGGCAATCTGATGGATGAGTCTGGGTTTGGCGGTTGCCAGGAGAACGGCACTTGTCTGACTGCATTGTGCCAAGTGTAAAGTTTGGTGGAGGGGGATTATGGTGTGGGGTTGTTTTTCAGAAGCTGGGCTTGGCTCCTTAGTTCCAGTTGAAGGAACTCTGAATGCTTCAGCATACCAAGAGATGTTAGACAATTCCATGCTCCCAACTTTGTGGGAACAGTTTGGGGATGGCCCCTTCCTGTTCCAACATGACTGTGCACCAGTGCACAAAGCAAGGTCCATAAAGACATGATGAGAGAGTTTGGTGGGGATGAACTTAACTGGCCTTCACAGAGTCCTGACCTCAACCCGATAGAACACCTTTGGGATGAATTAGAGCGGAGACTGAGAGCCAGGCCTTCCCGTCCAACTTCAGTGTGTGACCTCACAAATGCACTTCTGGAAGAATGGTCAAAAATTCCCATGAACACACTCCTAAACGTTGTGGAAAGCCTTCCCAGAAGAGCTGAAGCTTTTACAGCTGCAAACGGTGGACCAACGTCATATTAAAACCCTATGGATTAAGAATGGGATGTCACTTAAGTTTCTTAACACCATAGCATTACCGCTAAGTAAAAGTACCTTTATGGAAAGTGACCAACCCATTAAATGAAATGTATAAGTTATAAATGATTACACAGATGAAATTAGTCCAGTAGTAATGGAACACAAGCAGGCTATAAATGCAGGACACAGCCACTATGTCATCCTATTAACTTAATTTACATTTACACACTTTACATTTATTAAGAAAATAGTTTGATCAGTTTGAAGCCCCATTACCACTGGTTTTACAGAGAGTTAAAGCAAAACTCTCGCCAAAATGCAACCTAGGCTTTTTTTGTGAATGTATATGAGTCAAACCTTCGTGTAAAAGGATAATGACGAGGAAAGAGGCACTTTTAAGATTTACCGTAGTTTCGTTTAGTATCGATAGCATCAAAATCGCTATTTTTAAAACACTAAGAAGGCTCGACACAACATGAAACTTTGCTCGGAGTATCACCAGGGTCTCTACACATGAACACAAGCATTGAGAACATTATTGACGACTGGGAGCGGAACAAGCTACTGCTAAGGTGAGTTGTTCAAAAACTTTCTTTTTCGTAAACTCTGTGTACACAAACAATGTTCTCAATGCTAAATATGGAAAAAAAAACTGTGTAAAGGAAATGTCATTTCTGGATTTGTTCATGTGTAAATCAATTGTAGAACACTGGTTTTAAAAATTAAAAACTGTGCTTTACCATTTTGGTCATCGGGTCTGGCTGATATCATCTTCAGTGGGTAGTGCAGTTTTATGGCCATCTCTTTTTTAAATGTTCCTGCTGAACATTTCTTTCTGTGAAATACATTAAAGTACAAAAACTTCTTAGTAAACTTCAACTTCAACTACATCATATTTATTAAGTTCTTGCAGCAAATCCTACATTAATATCATGTGGTGCACAGAAACCTTACTACTGAGACTACAGTCACTTCAAGAAACACACACACTCCCTAAATGCCCTACAGGTCTTTATTTCTGGGTTGTTAATGGACTTACTGAAATTGATTTCTTACTATAAATGACTACTACTGAGAGTTAAGATCACCATAGATCAATAATATGATGTTCTTTGGATCCACAATAGTCACAGCATTCTGTTCATACAGTTTATGCAACACACAAACTGTTTAAGGCACACAGTATGCAAAGGTAATCAAATGCCTCATTTAAGGAATGGTGAAAATAACAATTGCACTGTGTTACTCCATCTATTCGGCTCAACCTCAGCAGACTGAAGAGACCACTCAATGACTTTTCCTTGGGTTCACAGCACATTTATTAAGCAGTGCAGCACATCTGTTGAATAATAAAAAAAAACACAATAACTTGGCTGGTGGTGATCTGCTGTACAGCTCCTTGCCCTATCTCTCTATAAAAGCAAGAAATCTCTGTCTGTCTATCTGTGTGTTCCTCAAATATCTCTGCACACAGATTTTAAACATGGCTGCTGCATGGTTTAATTGTGTGCAACGTCGGCTTTGTTTGGACTACAAAGATACCGTTAATAAATTATTTATTTTGCTTCACGAATTCCACTAGCATTGTCAACCATAGCCACCGTAGCCATGTTCGCACCAGAGCCAATCACTGCAGAGCCACGTGCACACCAGAGCCAATCACTGTAGAGCCACGTGCACACCAGAGCCAATCACCACAGAGCCCACAACACACCTTAAGGAACAAGCGGATGTATACCTGCAGCGGCACGAGCTGGACCGGGATTTTGCCGGTGGTTCGGTCCCGTTCTGTGCATCTAAACTGACTTTTGTGGATTACTGAGACTGAACGAGTCCGGACCAAGTCTGTTCCGGTCTGAGGAGATCCGGATACACGAGGACGCCCCACCTCCTGAGTGGACGTATGCGCTGGCATGTCCAAAACCAGATTTACGGTAAATAATAAGAACATTGCCGTCACGTTTGCTGCGCGTTTGGTGCAGGAAAAGACGGTAAAAAAAATGGCTTTTCTCTCGAAAGTGTCCGCAAGCAGGAAGTTTTTGCAAGCTAAGAACACGTTCCTATTGGTGGAAAAAGGCACCACACCAACCAATCACAAAATTATATGGCAAACCATGTGAACTGGTTGCTGAGGAACAGGGGGAAGTTTTGGGAGGGACAGCAGCGAAAGGGTGACAGCAGCAGTGACGTGATAGAGATAGCGAATTTTAGAGTTGAGAGGTTTGCGACATTTAGCGTGTTTGGAGTGTATAGCTAGTGTGCTATGTAGTGTGTGGATTAGTGTGTTTAGTGTGTAGAGTAGTGGAAGAGACTGCTGAACGTGGAGCAGGCAGTGCAGCTGGAAGGACCTGAGCCTGAGGCATTGCCTGCATTTAAATGTAAATAGTTACATAGAACTTTGTAAATTTCACAACTTTAGCAAACAACAATTTATATTTGCCTTATAAGTAATACAAATGGTTCGTTAAACATACTTGTGGTTTTCATAGTTAAAAGTTTAACTTTTTCCTACTCGGATTTTATGTTTTTTTGTTCTTTTAGGTCCATTATGTTAATAGAGTATGTCAAAATGAAAAAATAACTGTACAGTCACACATGTAAGGTTGTGCTGAAAATAATAACAATAAACAAGGCAAGATAAATATTTTTTTAAGGTGAAATATAATGGTAAAATCAAAAGTAGTCAAAAACCAATCATAGCCAAAACCAATTATATCCCTGACGTCTCACCTTCAAACACAGCCTCATTCGGCCATCCATGAAAAAGCTACTTAACCTCCCACTATTCTATAGGAATACATACTTCCTACGGACAATGCATTTTATTTATTAGTACATTAAAAATGAATAAAATAAACACACTATAACAGTCGCCATCAATCAATCATTAATAAGCAGTTAAGATGGTGAAGAAATGCTTGCTTCAGGACAGCACTTTTTCCAGCAGAACCAACCTCACCCCAGACCACATTTGTGCCCTACTTGACCTCTGTCTGACGACCACCTACTTCCAGTACAGGGAAAGCTTCTACAGACAGAAGCACGGCTGTGCCATGGGCTCACCAGTGTCCCCAATAGTGGCCAACCTCTACATGGAAGAAGTTGAGAGCAGAGCCTCGATTACCTTCGCAGGAACTGACTCCTTGCCACTGGTTCAGGTACGCAGAAGACACCTGGTTCACAATCAGAGCAAGGGAAGTAGAAGCCTTCACAGAACATATACATACTCTGGACAATAACATCAAGTTTACACGGGAAGCTGTCACAGGAGACAGTCTGTCCTTCTTGTACTGTGCAGTACACATTGAAGAAGACAGAAGCCTCAACCTTGAGGTGTACAGAAAACCTACACACATAGATCGATACTTGCTGTTTGACTCTCATCAACCATTGGAGCACAAGCTGGGGGTCATCAGAACCCTAAACCATTGGGCTGAGCCTGTGCACATCTGAGAAAGATCTTCAGTAAACATCATATCCTGGTTCACTTTAATCCTACCAACACGCTGAGTCAAAAACTTGTCCATTCTAAGGACAAAACACCCAGGCATAAACAGAGTAATGTAATTTATGCAGTTCAGTGCAGCCAGGACTGCACAGATTTGTACATTGGGGAGACAAAACCCAGTAAAGTAGTAAACCCAATTAGTTTGATCACCAAGTTTAATGTAAACTTTACTCCATTTTAGTAGTAAATTAGCACACATACCAGCATACATTAGGCTATGAAAAAGAGGGATATTTTCTTGGGTATCTGCAAAAGGCCTACCCATACCCATAACCCTACTGGAATAAATAAGGATGTGAAAGTGTAATTACTTTTCATTTTTTCCATACAAAATATGAAAATATGTTTATGAAAAAGTGATCAGAAGTTTAAATGTAAATACCACAAAGAAGAACACCCATCTCCTATGAAATGGAGAGATTAATGGAATAAATTACGAATCAGGAGCACACTGGGGATGAAGGGTTAAAACTAGGGTGAATCCCACAAAAATCAGAAGCATTGGCAGGTATGAGAATAATGTGTGGTATGCTTTTAATGCATATAGCATGTTTTCTTCTGTCTCAATTTTACTGCTGGATCAAAACACTCTGTCAGCCAAATGTTTCTGTGTAACTTTGCCAGAGTCAGTTAAACTGCTGGAGTATGTTTTGGCTCAACTGGTTGTGTATATGGCAGCCAACAAATTAAACTCTTCAGTGAGGATGGAGATGGAAATGAGATAAACTGACAATGTAACGACAGTGCTGCATTCAAAATGCATAGATACAGTATATTCATACATGTCCTCTGTACCAATAGCATGAACATTAACCCAAGCTCTATTAGCTGTTATGATGCTGTGAAAAACGAAGACACTATAGGAGTGAATGAACCCAGTTAACGGCTTGCTGTTGCTTTTGTGAGCTCTTTAACACTTTTAATGTTTGAAAGCTCAACAAGGACACATCTTTTTCAGCCAAAATTATTTTTACACAATAAGCATTCTGCCTGTCCGATTCTAACCTACTATTCTGTCTAATTAATGCAAAACTAGGCTGCATCCAAACCAATATTATTTGAATGAAGGTTTTTCTCTTTTGATTTCAATTTTTTCTCAAAGGAGAACATGGGATAAGTGATTTACAGAGCAGATATGTGTGCTGAAGCAGACAAAAAAACTTCAGTTTTGTGGTGATGTAAGACAGACGACATCCTCTCTGTCCATTGAATAGAGTACATATTGATTTCCTCTACAGAGTGACAGAGACCTCAGTCACTTTCAGTCCATGTGCAGATGGTCTGCAGTGTAACCTTATTCTGATTAATACTGCTATGGGGCCCTGTCAATCAAATATGCTGATTAAATTATGACAGAGTCTCTGTCACAAAACTAACACATGGCAGACACCCCACCTCCATCCAGGAACAAGCTCCCATCACATCACACACTTGATGGGTCTCAAGGGACCTGCCCCATTAAACCCATTATCTGGAGAGAGAGGATGAGGGGCAGAGGCATTGATCTGTCAGAGTGGGCACATTAAATGGATGGAGCTTGTCAGAGTTACTAATCTATCAAGCTGAAAAACAAGGATTTAGAGACATTTTCAACATCATGACTGCTTTAAAAGATTTTCACTTGCCTCAATCAGTCTGCAGCAGCTCTAAGAACTCTTTTTACTAGACAGTTAATACACAGTACAGCACTCGAGTGGCTCCCTTCTATCCTAAGGATTGATTGAGCGGGTCATCCACTAATCAGATGGTCAGTAGTTTGATCCCCAGTTTATGTGTCCTTGGCCAAGGTACTGAACCGCCCAGATTACTCTTGATGGCAGCACCATCTGTGTGTGAATGGTTAAGTATAGAAAATATGGGGGTGCTCAGGTCAGCACCTTGCGTGGCAGCCGGTGCCAACAGTGTATGAATGTGTGTGTGAATGGGTGAATGTGGCATGTGTTACAAAGCACTTAAAGCAGTTGGTAGACTAGAAAAGCACTATATAGTGTAATGTAGTCCATTTACAGTCCATCTTACTACTGTCAAAAAAGTCAAATCAGAGTCGTCCAGAGGTCCTGGCTAAAAATGAATTGCACTTATGCTGTTATGCCTCCTTGACTTTTGACCAGCCTTCCTCTGAAACTGAGAGAAGCTGAATCCGAGAAATCAATACATTACATACAAATTTGAAAATATCTTAAAAGAAGAATTTGGTCAAAAACTAAATTGCAGTCGATATCTCCTGACCCCTGTGCTGATGAATATTTGGGTGAAGTTTCGTAGTCCACACAACATTTCTGAGCTTCACAGCAAAACAGCATTGCAGCATTCTCCTAAACAACTAGCTGGGGACTTGTTTTTAAAATGTAAAAAAACAACCAAAAAATATTTTAAAAAAATAGCTCCATACAGCTCGCTAGGCATAATTCAAGTCTTTAGGAGCCCCAATATCCCCAAATTGATCTGAAAAGATGTCATTTACACCCTCAACGCAGTTGAGCTTGTGCACCCAGCTAAGCTTTGGCTTTTAGGTGGAGAGTTCAGCTTTAAAGAGGGTGTAAACAACAGCTTTTCAAATCTGCAGTGATCTTACACAAACAAAGATTGTTGACAGTCCAACTTTTTGTATTGACTTATGCCTCTTGTTCTGGAGAGTACAATCTTTTCTGTATGTAGATAGTAAATAGTCGATTTAGGGTTGAGCTGACAATATATCTTATTTGCTTTCTTCCTTTGCTAAAACTCTTTTCAGTCAGTATTGATATAACCTGTCATCCCCATCATTTGAACTTGAAGACTTTTATAAATATTTTCAATGGAAATTTTACTAATACTATATAGTAATCTATTGATAAATATTTGTCTTATAATTGTCCTGTCGCTCAGCTTTTCTGTTGGTTCATCCTTGTACCTAAATGAATGCATGAAATATGTGACCATGAAATATATATGAACATAGTATGTGATTTCTGGGACCACCAGATTTAGCTTTTGACAAAAGAAATCTGAATCAGTAAAATCACAGAGTACATCCCCAGAGGATAAACCCTTTTCATTATGATTAGCCTCCGTATGAAACATCCACACTATACACAAAATACAGACTGATTAAAAGACAGGCATTAATATAATAGTTTTATGAAGGAGCAAAGTTTTTGTCAGCCTTGTCCACCATAATATTGTTTCAGAATGTATGTATTATACAAAACCCCAACTACCAGGTGTTTGCAAACACTTAAATGCACACCCACACTCCAGTTTCATCCACACAACCTGACTTCACATCCTTGCTCTGTGACTGTATGAAAGTACTGTATCTCAGTTCTCAAACAGCTTTTGAAAGCTTCAGATCCTGAGCTCTGAGGGATGAAAGAAAGACAGGGCAGAGAGAATGCATCAGCAATGGTGGAGGGAGGTGGAGAGGGGAGAGGAAGGGGAGAAGTCACCTATGATGGGAAGTCTGAGGTGTGATGAAAGAGATCAAGAGGATCAAGAGGATGATGTTGGATGCTGGGTGGTGCCATATTGTTCTTTTCTCTTTAAAGGAGGACATTTCTTTCAACTGTGAACAGCTTAAGAAAGCGATGACAGCTGGTAATGAATATATCATCGACATCACAAGATCCTATTTGATTGTATAGCTCCCTGTGGAAGAGCTGTTGAAGAAATTGAGCTGAGCAGATCTAAATCATCACTCGATACTTTTAAACTAGCAAGATTTCTAGTTGCTAACTTGACACTGAGATATAGCATGGGTCAAAGTATACACCCTAGGCTTGTTTCTTTTTATGGTAACTGTGATGTCTTCTTGACATTCAAGATATAAAGAATGACTCGAGAGGTAATTAACTCTTTTGTGGCGTTTATTAACTTACATGCCTACGATATCAACATGTGTGATCATCCTCAGGTCACCTATCTAACTTTCCACTCTCATACATGTAACACCGCGACGTCTCTCATGACGCATTCAAGGTAACTTACCACTGTAGGAAATTCCATACATCACATCGCCCCCTCTAAGACATATGCATTTTTGAACCTGCAGTCTACACCAGAACATGACTAGAAATAGGAAAGACTTTTTTTTCCTGACTCTTTGCAGTTTCTGATTTCTTGCATCCTTTGTGGTGAAGCTGGAATGTAGCTCAGACCTGAGTCAACGTGTCCCGCCATGTCGTCACTAAGCCTCTTGTCCTCAACCCACTGCCCAAGACCCCTGGAAAGAGCATCAGCTACTGCTAATGTCTTTCCTGGTGCATACTCAGCCTCTGCATTAAAGCACATCAGTCTCATCAACAGTCTCTGGCACCTTATAGGGACACTGTCCAGGTATTTACTGCTAATTAAGAGTACCAGGGGTACCCTAACGTACTGACGTGGCTGGTCCTGGTTATTACCCCGGGGAGGTGGAACTCGAGGGTTAGATGTGACCATTCTCACAGGCCCTGCCCGGTTGGACCACAGCTACCTTGCAGTGTTAACAAAGTGGTCCATGATTAGTCAGGGGGTAAGTATGCGGCCCCCCGTGTCCCGACTTTAGGGCAGCACTACGGGAGTGGTGGTTCAGGTGTCAGAACCTTAAACATGCCAGGTCTTCTAAGAGGCTTAGCCTCACTCACAGCCCATTCTGCACCACACAACCTTCTTTTGCAGCATTATTTCTTGATCAACTTAAAGTCTTCGGACAACAAAAAAACTCTTTTACGATCTCTAAAAAACAACCTAAAACAATTTGACTCTTAAAATACAAGTGGTCAGTGTAGAGCAGACTGGGAGGGATACACCCCGAAGACTGCGCATCTTCGGCGGGACCTTCCTTGGGTGAGAGTGTCTTGTGAGAAATGGTCGAAACGCTCGATGATCCCAAGGCGCACAACTGAGGATGTGTCCCAGTGAGCACAGACTTTGCAAGGCATCAATCGAAAAAACTAAATTGTTTTTTTCGCGGCTGGGGCTTCGCGGGCAGAAATTGCCCACGTTCCCTTAAGTTCAGACACACCAAGGGCTAATCAATCGAAAACCTTCACCGGTTTTTCGCAGCTGGGGTTTCGCGGGCCGACAAACTGGCCCACGTTCCCTTAAATCCAGACAACAGGCTTGTCAGACACAGTGTTGGGGTCCAGCCCAGTCTCTTCATTTATCTGACATCACCTGACGTGGATCTGTGAAAAGAGACACACGGGCACGGTCCTACAGCTGCACTGACTTTCCTCTTACAAGCACTGATACGTGGAGGTGTCTGTCATGGTGTCACGAGAACATTCCTGCTCCCTTCAACTCTCCTTGAGCTCTCCCTTGCACCCACCACATTGTCTCCTGGGCCTCTGCACACCAGATGCACACATTCCAGATGCCCCGTACGGACTGTGTGTGACCCTGGTGTCTTAGCCTACGGGAGGGACTAAGGTAGAAAAGGTGAGCCTGGTTGACTCTTGGGAGCTTGCTGCGGATGCCATGGTTTGGTCTCCAACACTGTTCAGAGTACTCCACTTATGCCCTAAAGTCTCCTTCTGCTGCAGCGATCGAACTCCACTGGTACGGACCACATGGAGGGGATTGCTATGGCGCTAGAAGGACCTTCTGCTGCAGCGGTCAGACTCCACTGGTGGGGACCACATGGAGTAGACTGCCACAACGCTAGAGGGATCTTCTGCTGCAGCGGTCGGACTCCACTGGTGGGAACCACATGGAGGTGACTGCTGTAGCGATAGAAGAATGATACAACCCTGCTCTGTCAAACTCACTCAGTTAGAAATACAATCTATTTAAACTTACGTGACTTACTTTAATAATTCTCTAACTTTAATCAGTTCATTTTAAGTTAGAGGTACTTGAGACCCTCTGCCTTGACATTCCCTGTCTTCCTTTTCTTAATATGCCCACACCAGTGTCTTACCCTAAACCCAACCTCTCCCTCCTTACATGCCTCAACCTTAACACTTAGTCCCTAACACATAACATTAAGCCCACCCTGCCCCTTACCCTAACCCCAACCACACACCCCCTTAATACCTATTTTAAACCTTAAACTCCTTAGTGCAATTTTGGCTTTGGGCTGCCATCACAATTGGAATTTTGGATAGCTACCTTTCCCATCCCCCCTCCCCCTCCCCTCTTCTCATCTTCCTTCTCCTTTTCTCCTCTAATATGGCTCATGATAGCAAGTGGGAGGTGGTCTGGGGACTGACCTGTGCTGGCCAGTGCCTTGCCTCTGTCTCCCGCAAAAACTATGTTGTCGTTGGTCAACATAGGGCGAGACTCCGAGTATATATCTACTTCACCTAACTCTAAAAAATACATGCTCCAAGCTATCCTGGTTGACTGCCTCCAAGCAACATACCAATATTAGTTTAAGTTGGAATTATTCTCCACCTCAGTTCTTGGCTTTCTTGGCCTATTTTTAACCCTCTGGAAATGATGGTGGATCATCTGACATTAATAATACTTCTGAAGGCCGTCACGGGCTAAAATCTTGAAATTGAAACGAATCCCCTGATACCAAACATGTCATGCTAGCTTATTAGGAAAGGAGCTAAATATACCTCCAAATTTGAACTGTTTTTACGGCGAGGTCCGCGACCTCAATGTGAAATGATTACTTGTAATAATAACTTTGAGTCAGCACTTAATGAGGGATGAGATGAGGATGAGGATCCTGCTGATTCATGGTTGTCTGACTGCCTTCAATGTTTACAGCTGCTGACATTAGCTTTAACTGTTCTTAAACTGTGTTAGCTGTGAACTGTGCTCACCTTTCTTTTGAAAGAAATTTGTGAGGAGTTGTCTTCCCTGTCCTTACTTCCTTTCCCTATCTGCCTTTTCCTTTCATTTAAGGCTCCCTGATTTTGCTTTCTTGGGGGCAGCTGCAGGGTGGACTGAACCATTAGGTATTGTGAGGGGAGAGAGGGGCCTCAGACAGCCTCCACTATTTTTTATTTTTTTTTTAATACAGAGTAAAGTCTCTCATCCGATTTATTCTGCCAATTTTAAGTTAGTTATGACACTAATTACTTAGAAATGAAAAAAAAAAAAATGAAAACAACATTTTTATTTCAGGCCTTTCGAGGGCCCCCTCACCCATTGAAGCCCTGGTAATCAGTCCCACTTTTCCCCCCAGTTCGACACCCCTGCGTAGATGAGCAAGCTGACCTGAACTTCCCCATCTTTGTTCAGGTTGGTGGCTGTCCTGAAGTGCGAAAACCGTTGTTTCCCCTCAGGCCATTCTCCCAGGCAGGCGAACTTAAACTCCTCAGGTGGATGAAACTTTGACATGTCTGGTTACATTCGTCACTACATGTGATGTCTTCTTGACATTCAAGATATAAAGGATGACTCCGGAGGTAATGAACTCTTTTGTGCCATTTATTAACTTACATACTTACGATATCAACATGTCTGATCATCCTCAGGTCTCCTAACCCCTTACTCTTGTACAAGTAACACCGCATTCAAGGTAACGTACCACTGTAGGAAATTCGTGGAAGAAATAATTATTTGATCCCTCACTGATTTTGTAAGTTTGCCCACTGACAAAGAAATTAACGGTCTATTCTTTTAATGATTATTTTTTTAGTTTATTTTAACAGTGAGAGACAGAATATCAAAAAGAAAATCCAGGAAAAAAATGTATTTGCATTTCATTGAGTGAAATAAGTATTTGATCCCCTACCAACCGTAAAGAATTCTGTCTCCCACAGGTTAGTCCTCTCGCTTTAAGAAAGTACTCCTAATCAAGTCTTTACTTGTATAAAAGACACCTGTCAAACTAATCAAGCATGCATGTTAGTAAATAAACAGCAACATACTTCAAGTGTACACATAAAATACACTAAATGTGTTTTTCTACAATTTAGTTACTACTTAAATATACTTAGTAAAAAATTAGTTGTTCCAAAATAAGAAATGTATTAAGTTAACTAATCAACAACATACTTGAAGTGTACTGATGATTATTCTTGCTACAAGTTTACTTTAGTATGCTAAGATTTACTGAACATGTGTTTTTTCACAAGGGTAATGAATAAACTCAAATGTAAATTGATGTCATAAGTAGAGACAGAAATAATGGTAGTCCAAGGATGTATTTTGTCACTTGTTTTGCAGAAAGAACCCAGAAGAAGGCCATCAAAGACAAAAAGTGTCAAGAGGGAGATGCATTATCCCTTTATGGGACAATGCTCAGGTAAAACATATACATCCATAATATTTATTTTCATTGTTTTACAGCTGTGTGGTCCATACAGTTAAAGAATACGAACTATTCCCTAAACCAAAGTTATAATGCACACCAATAAACATTTATAAAAAGCTTGGCTTTAAGGCCAGTGGTTGACTGTTTACAATAAATATAAGGCAGATAAGTAGTCATCTACATACTGTATCTACATTATTTCACCATACATCAAACTCCTTTACAGATGAATTTTCATGCAATTCATCAAGGTGAGGAACATGGCAATAGGTCACTTTTATAGCGGTTAGGGTTAGGGGCAGGAACATCTGGTGATCCAACCAGGAAATGCTCCGAAGGGTAGACCGTCCCATTTAACAACGGCTGATGTGGCCTGCAGGTCTCTCTGAAGGACCCATCCTTTGCTGGCGGCGAAGACTGGGTCCTTGAAGGATGCTGCCCCTGAATTGGGACACAGCCACAGACTAAATACACAGACACTAACGACAAGATGAGGAACAGGTGAGGAGAGAGGAGGGAGGAGCCCAGGTGAGGTAACGAGGGGGGAAAGCACAGAGGGGAAGACACTGACAGACGGAGGGAGACAAACTGCAACAAGGGAATACAGAAGAGACACTTAAAGGACACAAGAGGGCATGGAAAATCAAAACATAAGACACAACAGGACACAACACAGACATGGAATCGAGAGTCATGACAAGACCATGTAAAACAGAAGCAGGAAAATGTAATTTTATTACTAAATATAAAACTTTCAAGGACACAACTTACTTTCATAGGGCTGAATGCATTAAAGGTAAATGAAATTGTATGTTTAACATGGTGATAGGGATTTTCGCAGACAACTTAGATGTCCTTAAGAAACCAAGGAAGGAGTTTGAGAGACATACTGTATTACTCAAATGAATACGGAGGAGATAAAAAAGAAGAGGACTGTGGTTAACTGAGCTTGCTCAGTCTTACTGAGTTCTAAAACGGATCCACTGGCTCTCGCTACAATCCAGATGCGTCTTGATATTGTGTTTGCAAATCCCAGCACAACTGATAGAGTTCTGCAGATCAAGGACGATCTCCATACATATGTGCAAAAATCATTTAATGATTAGTGTTACGATTTACTTCATACAGGGAGTAAATAAGTAAAATAATCCATCACTTTGACCTAAGATATAACAGGTATCCGGGGCGATTCTAGGATCAGACTTTTAGGGATACTCACCTCCCACACATTTAGGATTCTAATAGTTAGTAGTTGTGTGTATGTGTGTGTGTGTGTGTGTGTGTGTGTGTGTGTGTGTGTGTGTGTGTAGTATCACATAGCCAGACCTGCCTACTGTATAAATGTGTGTCAGCTGTATGCCCGCAGACAGGACTAGAGGAGAGATACTAGACAGGATGAGAGAAACTAGTGTGACATTAAATGAGAGCCAAACGTAGTGGAGACTCACCATGAACTGCAGCAGTGTTGAGATGAAATATAGGTATGCTTGAACACTCCCAAAAAAAGCCTAAAATCCCTTATGATCACATGAGTGGCTAACTAGCCCAAAAGATAATGTGATTCTAATATGGGGAAGAAATGAGAAGCTTGCGCTCGCGATAGAACAGAATGTAAACATTGACGATGTCATTGTTGGCCGAGGTTTATTGTCAAGCTTAGTTAGTTAGTCTCTCATCCATGAGAGATGAGGGATGCACGCTTCCTTCTGTTTCTCCAAACTGGGATTATGCTGACCACCATAAACTGTAAGCAATGCTTTTTGTTGGTGTTTCGTTGTCTTTCCTCTACACACAGCAGATCATTGGTCATCTAAACATAGATTACATTTGAAAATAATCAAATGAATAATCAAAACACATGGAAGGGTACCTTACCTGACTGTATGAGACGCAAAGGGGTGTGACTGTACATTATTTTTGGACAACCTGGGAATGAGAATGAGTTGGGAACATGCCGTTACAGGACACACGATACTGCTACATTGAAAACAAAGGTGATCTTCTCTTTTTTGTTAACAAAAATAAAGCATAAACATTTTGATAAAGTTTGTCTTTTTTTGAACTACATTTTAGTCTCATCTTGCTTTGTCAACAATATTGCATGTTTATATAGTCCCTGGGGTTGGGCTGATGAACGATGCTATAGCCCATCAATTGTCCATTGCCGATGGTTGACAGCTGTTGACTACTACTACTTGAATCTCTGACCATCATAACATCGTGACTCAAAAGGCTCTCCACCAGAAATCACAATTAAGTGGCGTGTCCGCTCAGAGTTACTGTAGGGCAAGAGTTGATGTTGTTTGTGATATGTGGATAGAGAACAACGAAAAGAAGTATGTTGCTGCTCAGTGCACTGACATTAGGGGCTCTATCTTGCACTAAGCACAATTGACTTTGTACACTGGCGCTTGTATAATTCCTATTTTGCATTCAACGCACATTGGAATTTTCCCTCCACAGACGCACGTCCTTAAATTAGGGAATAACTTTGCGCTCCTGTGCATTTGGAGGCCCACACTCCATCGCTGCAGCAATCCTCTCCAGACTTGAGGCGATGCGCCTGAGAGGCCGCAGCAACATCGCCACCCGGTCAAGACGGGCATTAATACCTTGCCGCATCCCAGACAACCCACATTATTACCCGCATTATCCTGCTCCAGCATTAACATGCTGCATTGATATCCCGCTCCAGCATTAACATGCCAGCACTAACATGCTGGAGCGGGATAATGGAGCGGGATAAAACTAATACAGTAAAAATGAATTTCAAAGATACACAATACCTCTTTTGATAACTTGACAAAACGAAAAGTTCTCAGCACACAAAATTTTCCTCTTATTAACAACCTGCACAGTGCTGGTACAGAGGGAATAAAATCACTGGACACAGTCTGTTTGTTGCAAGTTAAATGAGCTAATGATAACAACTGAAAATACACCTTACCTGTATGTGTTTTTTCAGATTAGATGGAGAATTCTTGAACGCCAGAAGCTTGTGGTTTTTAGGTCGGCACAGGATACAACTCATTCGCAATGAATCATTGTTGGAGCCGACAACCTCAAACAGTTCTCTTAAATAAGGCCATGGATGGGGAATGTCCTGCTTCTCCTCCATGTCGCTTCTGCAAGTTTTCTCTCTAACATAACCTGTACACTCACTCGGCGGCACCTTCTCTCTACAGTTGACTTGAAAAAGTAATGAGCCTGTTTTTGACAATGTAAGGAGTAGAAGGTACAAAACATTTTTTTTTTTTAAATGTAGGGAGTAAAAGTAAAAAGTGGTCAGAAAAATAATCACTCAAGTAAAGTATAGATACTGGAAAACAGTACAGTAATGAAGTATTTTTACTTTGTTACTTCCTACCTCTGGTCTAGGATCCCTTGGTTTTTGTAGTTATTCAGCTTTTGTAATAAAGCTTGCCTTTTGTTTCCCCCATTTCCTGCCTCCTGTGTGTCTGCATTTGGGGCCTAAGGGGCCGTTTACATGGCTGCGCTGTGACAGTAAGACGATATAGTTGACTATCGAATTGGCCTATCGTACATATGGCGTCGGTGTTTTACGGGGGTGAAGACGCAAGAGTTGAGATGCGACCTCCAGAGTGGGACAAAACAGATGCGCCGCGCTGCGGGGGGTGTTTCGCCACCATATAGACACTTAACTGCGAAGTCTCTGGCTGCGATCAGCTCCCCACCCCCCACCCCCTATATATTTGGACTTGCGCAGTAGCCGAGAGACCAAACATAAACAACAATGGCGGCGGATCGACGTGTGCTGTGTGTGCTTCAGCAGCTATTAGCGTTGTTTTGTCTCTTAAAACAGAACCTGAACAGAACAGAAGCTGTAGAAGTTGCCATTTTCGCTGCTACTGTGAAGAATGATGTGATGTTAGTCTTTTCCGGCTTTCTGGTGGCCTGGGGAGGATGTTGTGGAGGAAGTCGTTATACGGTCGGTGTCGCGCTGTAAAGTTCCACTGCCCACTACTGACCGGGCGTGAGAACTACATCGTTTTAACTCACGCAGATGGAGGCAAGACCTGCAGTGTAGACGATTTG
>OMLP01044033.1:0-10216 GCA_900302685.1 Spondyliosoma cantharus
TTGGTCTGTCCTGTGAAATCCTAATTCAAGTTCTGTCAGTACATGTATGTATATGACAGGGGGAAGACACATCTGCAGATGAGGAGACTGTCACTGGACTCCAGAGGGCTTGAGGTATATCAATGTTATGGAAATATCCTGCTTATTTAGTCCATAAAGGATATGAAGTCAGTGATGTGGTGCTAATAGAAAATATATGTGTAACAGGACCCAGATGCTGCACAGCCTGATAACATTGAGTATCGGCATAAAGTAAATCTACATTATGCACAAATCCTGCTGTGCTAATTGACATTTCTTTTACAGACTTCACAAACTGTCAGACTATACCCAAAGCACCTGGAGAGACAGAGCTGGCCGACGGTAAAATCAAACTCAAGAAGAGAAGGCTCCAAGAAATGGAGCTGGATCTTGAGATTAAACGCTGGACACTCAGGAAACTGGACCTGGAAATCCAGAAACTAGAAAGTGAGTATTTCAGTGCACACAGAAACCATAACTGCAATTTTTTTTTTAATCTGTGTTGCTTTTGCTCTCTATTCCAGGATCCAAGCAACCAAGACAAATGAGGACTGAAAAATAAAAAATAAAAATAAAAAATCAACTAGAAAACATCGTGGTGTCCTCCCTTTTTCATGAATGTGAAATAGAATTTAAAAGATAACCACCAATGCTAAACAAAATGCGCACACACAGCAAAAAGTAAGATTTAAGATCTTTTGACATCACAGGCCCTGTCTGGGGAAACACTCAGGTGGTGCAGGCGCTGAAACCGAGATGGATGGATGTATGTATGACACTTGGCCTGAGTAATAATACTAGCACTTGAAACAATATACATTTAAATGAAATGATATATATGTAATATTTTAATGTAGGATAATTAAAATGATGCAACATACTTGGACCATGGACATGCTGTAAAACACTAATTGCTCACAGGATTGACGGTGGAAATACAGGTGAATCACTAGGATTAATCTTAGCCTGGCTGTTAGCCTGGTCTGGAGCAGGCTAGCTGCAGAGACTAAATCACCATAGTAAAATTGGCCGGGTTAAGTATGATCTGCTTTCATGCAACCGACTTGAGGCTAAATTCAGCCAGGATAACCAACATATCCCGGCTTAATCCCTTATCTTGGTTTTGTGCAATACCCCTCTGCTCTCAGTGGTGACTACACAAGCCACGTTTGGATCCTGGGACAACGCACCACCCCTCCCCCTTTCACTTGTTTTCACATTTGATCATTAAAGAACTTGTTAGTTACTGTAAATCAGTTGTCTGAGTCGTGCATTTGGGTCCAGAGTCTGTACAGCCCACCTGTCCCAGACACAATCTTCCGTGTCCTGTTTGATCGGCTCCCTGACTTGGGAGATTGAGACCTTGGTTAGGACAGCTCTTTAAACTAACCCTGATGGTGGTCCCCAGGGTCGCTTGTTTGTGCCTGTCTCTGTCCGGCCTCAGGTCCTCCAGTGGAGCCACACATCCCGGTTTGACTGCCATCCTGGTTCTTTCCGCACCTTGTTTTTGCTTCAGTGCCACTTCTGGTGGCCAACGATGGCTGCCGACACCCATGAGTATGTCAAGGCCTGTACCGTGTGTGCCCGAGGGAAGGTGACTCATCGGCCCCCTGCTGGTCTCCTCCGTCTGCTCCCAGTGCCTGGCCATCCTTGGTCCCACATCGCTTTGGACTTTGTACCCACACTGCCGTTATCCCAAGGTAATGGCACTTTTCTAAACGATTGTGGATCGTTTCTCCAAAGTGGTACATTTTGTGGCCCTTCCTACCATCGGTCCAGCTCAACCTCCGAAGGATCCGCAAAGTCTGGAGGGAGACCAAGGCGGCTCTCCTGCGCACCCAGGACCAGAACCGGAGGTTGGCAGACCGGCGGCGTACTCCCGGTCTCCTTCCACAGGCAGCGCCAGGTGAATCCACTCCGGTAATCAACCTCCTATAAAGCCTCTGGATTCTCTCCTGCTCGTCGCCAGATCATTTAATCAGTCTACGCGGTTGTTTGCATCCTGGCTCCTCTGAAGTTTACCTTTGTGTCCTGCTGTTTAGCTTGAGAAGCTAATCCTCCTGTGTTTTTCCACCTCGCCTCAGATTGCCGTGCTTGCCCTGCAGTCTCGTGTTTTGCTTCCTCCCTGCCTGCCTGCTGCCTGCTCTCCTGTGTTTCCGCTCTGTGTGAGTACGCTGAAGAGACGGACCTCACTGCACCGTGCCGCAACACCGCCATCCCCCACCTGCGGACACCGCGCCACGACACCCTCACCCTCGCTCTCACTGGTGACTACACAAGCCATGTTTGGATCCCGGGCCAAGCACCACCCCTCCCCCTCCCCCTTGCTCTTTCACATTTGATCATTAAAGCACTTGTTATTTACTGTGAATCAGCTGTCTGAGTCGTGCATTTGGGTCCAGAGTCTGTGCGAATCATAACACTGAATCTTGTGACCAGCATAGAGCAGTGGTTTTCAAAGTGGGGGGCCGCTAGGGGGCCTAATAACCATTTGTCCTGAACCGTACAACACGAAACTGCCGTAATCGTCGGATTCTCAAGTTCAGCTGCAAGTTCGGCATGACGACATCATAATCTGTAGACCTGGCGGTTGTTATCAAACTGCTCTGCTCGTCAAGCTAGTGTGTAGCTAGCTAGCGCAAAAAGGACAGGTTTTTGACAACAAATAGACCGAAGGAGCAGACCAACAGCCCCGCCATGGAGGACTCTTCTGCAAAAAAACCTAAGAACTCATGTCCAACTAAAATCCGGCAGCATACGGCTTTACAGCCATACAGAAAAATGGCCATGATTCTAAAAGTTGATGTTTCTTTACATATTTTATAGCATTGTCTGTGGGTTTGGGGGTCCCCAGCCAGAAGCTAATTCTGTTTGGGGGGCCTTGGCATGGAAAAGTTTGGGAACCCCTGGCATAGAGGACAGCTGCCCAGATGCAAGAAATTGTTTTGACTTGCTTCAGTCTCTTTATGCGTTTTGTGCTAAGTCCACACACCGCTGGGATAAAATATTTCACAACACAGTTCAGTGATCAGGACTCTTAAACCTGTGTCTGATACCAGGTGGACAAGCAGAGCGGACTCGACCAAGGCACTGAGGGAAAACAACAAGGCCATCAGAGACGCTTTGGGCAGATTTCCCACCGATCTTGAGGAGAAGGGTGTCGTCAGACGTGAGGCCACATCACTCTGCGCTCAACTTGATAAGTTGGAGACTGCGATCATGGTAAGTGTATGGGACAGCATACTAACCAGGTTCAAGGCCACTGCTGAGACTTTGCAAAAGCATGACATAACCTTGGACACCGCAGAACGTCTTTTGGAGTCACTGCATTCTTATGTGGCATCACAGAGGGATCAGTTTGAGTAGTACGAAAATACTGCTCGAGATATTGAAAGAGTTACTCACATATGTGAAGGGGAGACCAAAAGGGTCAAAAAACGAAAATGTTTTCCAGATGAGTCAGGAGAAAGCGATGCCCTACTCAGCCTGCATGGCAAACGACGTTTTAAGGTGGAAACCTACTACGTCATCATAGACAAGTTGCTGTTTTGTCTTGCCAAACGTATCGGCGCATACATAGAGTTGAACGAACTGTTTAGTGTTTTGTTTAACACTGACACAGACTGTGATAGCGTCCTTAAATGCGCTGCTGCCCTCTCCTCCAAATACTCAGATGATCTGGACACAGACTTTGGAGAAGAGCTCATCCAATTTAAGACTTTCATCCAGGAAGAAAAAACACAGGTCTTGGGATATATAGCTGATTGATTTGGTGTAATCAGAGCGCTACATAGCCCAGCATCACAATCTTTTTGTCAGTTTCACAACATGAACCACAAGTTCAGATATGAGGAAGGACAGATTTCACAAAACAAAAATGCTGAGCATGGAGTTTTAATAGCATAGCATACTGGGAAAACATCTGAGTCAGGTCGATTACTCAAGTTTCGTTCCAACGTATTTCTGATTGAGAAAAAACTCATTTTGTGTGGACTTTAACAGCTTGTGTAGTAGAGTGGACATTTGGCATGGAAAATGTTTTCATTTTTGCATATTCATCTGAATTGGTTAACTTTCATATCATAAACCAATGCAGTAAATGTATTAAATTCATACAGCATATGCTGCTGTATATGTAAAGCATCTCTATGAAGCTTACTTTCTGGATCACAGCAACAGTAACAGGTCCCATACAACGCAAGCTAGAGCTAGCATTCTAAAACCTCTAATTAGTCCATAGCTTGTCAACAATTTAACAACTTATGTTCAGGTTCCTGTGAGAACGTTAGAACAGCAAATCAGCATTTCATGACACAATCCATTCAAAATATACAGAGGGACAGCAAGGAAGGAAATACACAGCTTCCCTCAATGCTGCCTTGGCCTCCCCATCATGACTTCAACCCCACAGAACCACTGGTCTCACTGCTGCCGGGGCTGGTACAGTACTACTCATCCTGTTGAACAGTTGTATAATGCCCTCTATTGCTTCGCAGGGAGCTTTTCACAGTATGAAGAAAAACTTCAGGGTTATCTGTGCTTGGGCTTATACCGCATTCCCATTCTCCTCAGATGGCCCCCCATCCAAAATTGGCTCAATTTACGTGTAATAATCTCTTTTTTGCCATTTATGAGTGGAGTTCAGGGCTGTGACTTTATGTACATTGTCTCATCTCAGTGCCCCCTCTACACTTTGCTAACAGAGAGCTAGAGCAGCTAACGTTAATTTACAAATGGAGTCAGCGTTCCACCACAAAATAGAAGTTCCACAGCCCTTGTAATGTAGTGAAATGTTTCCACAGCATCATACATAAACAGTGTTTGACAGGCATCAACGCAGGTGTCCATCAGCTGCTTCTCGACACAAATTCATGCCAGCACAGAAGTTTGGCTCGCAGCTTGCATCATTTGAATCCTTCAAACTCACCCCATTATTAGAACACTTCATACTCCTTCAGATGCATCCTCAAATAAATGAAAACCACCAATTCAGAAATAGGCCAACAATTATCCTAGTACTTTATTTAATTATTTGACCACATTGATGAACTTGATGTTATACAAAGTGAATTACTTTATTTGAAATCACTCATTTTATATGTTTCCATGAATCAATATATAAAATGTATTTTTATAAAAAGAAGTGTGAAAAAAATTGTTTAATTGCAATGTAAGCGTTAATTTAAATAGTTAAAGCACAGATTGAATGGTTGTTAATACATACTGAATTATGCATAATACAGAACACACCATTTCCATTTACGTCATCGTGAACCTTCACACTGGTTGGTCTTTGAGGTCATACAGGAAGCCATAACTGAGCACAAAATAGCCAGCATAAGCTTAAACTGAGAACAATCTCACTGTCATGATGTTTATCTATCTTTTCGCTGTTGATTTTCAGGGCCTGGCACCAGAAGGCACAATGTGAAGCGAGCTCAAACTCCACCCAGCTGCTCCATCACAAGCCTAATGGCAACTGATTAGTGGGTACAACTTTTAGGAAAATTGATTAATTAGTTGCAAATTAGTCTGACATTATCTGGAAGTGTCTATTTAATCATTCTTTAGAAATTAGTTACAATGCTAGCATAATTGTCATTGTCAATTATCATTGTACAGTTAACTGGTGCAACATTACCAAAGCAGTTTTATCCAAACAAACTATCTCAATGTATCTGCTCCAGCACAAGATCAGCCATCTGCTAAATTTGACTTACATTACTTATCACAACAATACACTCAGGCTTTAGCTGTTAGCAATGCTCTGTGTCATTGTGTGTAAATTTGATATTACATGATAATCATCTGTACCAGGTATTGACCAGCAAGGCCAGCCAAAGCTCTAGTCCACTCTCTCCAAAACTACATCTCACAGATCCAGTTCTGTTCTATGTTACAGTTCTCATCATTCCATTCTCCCTTCCCTAACGCCCGGTGCCAGAACTCCACACAGTCCTGGTTCCTCCCGTCATAGCTGTTGGGCTGGTTTTTACCCCAGAACCTGCAGGACAATGAGAGACATCCAAAATGAGGAAAAATAAACGCTGCTCTATCCTTTGTTGAACAAGGTCTACGTAGTTTTTAGTTTCTTACGCTGTGGTCAGTGGCGACCCATCTACCCATTTCCAATGCCCTTCCACTCCTTCATCAGTCAATCCAATCCAGACTTGTTTGTCACTTGAATACAAGCTATTGATGAAGATCTATGGGAGATAAGACATGAAACAAAAAGTTATTGCAGAACTTCCTTAAACACAAAGTTACAGTTATCGTTGTGATGTAGCAGAATAACTTAAAGCTGCACTAATGTATTGTTTTATACTAACAATTGATGAAATTATGTTATAAATTAACTCAGTAGATGTATGGTGAATATAATGGAGAATTAAGCATCCAAACAACGATAGTTGTCTCCTACTCCTACTTCCTTTGTCTCCTATTTTCCTGTATTTTTCCTATTTCCAGGGGAGTACTTGGACACTATGTTGACCGTGTTGTCAACATGGCGTCACATTCAATTTGTCCTGCTACAAAGAAGCTGGATCATTGTGTTTTCATGGTGACACCTGCACGAAGAGTCATGTCAATATACTGTAGATAAATGCAAAGAGATAAACAAACCATTTCCTCTTGGCTTTGTACGATTGCCAGGTCTGCTCCTTTGCTTTGACAGTATTCTCTACCCTTCCTCCAGGTTTTCTTGCCAGTGGAAGCGTAGTAGCAGCTACCCTCATTTTTTCTCCAGTCAGTGGGGCATGTTTTTTCTGAAAATGCAGTCATCAAAAAGCTATTTGAAAGCATTGGTTTTGTTTTTCATCAGAAGGCGCGGCACACCTTAAAGTTCTTTCTAGAATGATTTTGACAAGAGAGCAACGTGCATTTTGATGGGTGAAGACATATTGCAATATGAAACATCATTAACATGTTACCTCGAATCTTTGCCTTCAGTTTCTCAATTTCTAATTGCAGCACGTCTCTCTCAGCAGTCAGGTTGCCGTTGTTCGTCATCAGCAGGTCTCTCTCCACAGTTACATTTTGGCAACTGTTTTCCACCTCCTCTTTTTCTTTAATCAGGGACGCGTAAGAAGCCTGCAGCTCATCCAAGGATTTTGCAAGTATATCGTGTCCGGCCTGCAGACGTTCCTTTTCTACCGTCAGGTTTTGGTGGCTGCTTGCTAGCTTGTCTTTCTCATTGATAGAATTGCTGTATATGTCCTGCAGGTGCTCTACATCCTTAATCAAGGTGTTGTAACTCATTTGCAGCTGATCTCTTTGTCTGGTTGCGTTATGGTATTTGTTCTTTAAATTGTCCCTTTCTCTGGTCGCTGAGGCATAATTGGCCTGTAACTCATTTTTGCGGTTGACCGCTATATCGTATTGTTTTTGCATCAGGTCTCTGGCTGTAGTTAAGGCATTCGTATTAGTCTGGAGCTGGTCGTTACTGGCTTTTAGTGCTTCTATCTCCTTGGTTGCAGCAGTGTTACTGGCCTGTAACTGGCTTTGGCTACTTCTAAGTTCAGTTACCTGCTTATTCAGTAAGTTGTTGTTGGTCTCTGTGCGCTGATACATATTAGATAAGTAATCTTTACTTTCCTGTAAGTTAGTATATGTGACTGTGAGATCCCTTGTCTGTTTTCGCACCGTCCTCAAATCCCCTTGCAGATTCTCTTTCTCTTTCAGCATGGTTTTTAAGTTGTTCTGATGGTCTTGCTCTGCTTTTTGATCTGCAAAGGTGAGATATATCAGTAAATCAGTGGTTTTATCATGGCATGAGGCAACTTTTTAAAACGCACATGAGAAATTTGACAGAGGAAACAAAGAGGTGGACTCACAGTGGACACTCTGACCTATGACCCCTAACAACAGGATTAGACACAGCAGACCAAGGCAAACTGTAGCGATCCGGAAAGGGTTGTTTCTCATTGCATAGACTGGATGACAGCAGGAGTAGAAACAGAAACTTAAAATTGAAGAAGTGTTTCAAGGAACTTGTGGTCTTGTGCTTCATCTGTACTATGAGTGGAGAGGCGTGGTGCCTTCAGAAATAAATGTATGTATTATTTTCAAAACAACATATTACATATACAAACATATTAATGTAGGAAATTGTGTATACATATATGTATATTTATATATGTATATATACAGAGAGAGAGAGATTTGGCTGTAGTTAGCACCGAGTACATTAGGCTACATCTGCCGTTATTTAATAGTATTTAGGCCTATGATAGTTGTGTTGCAATGAGAAACTGTGGGGTCACAATATCAGACAAAAAACAACTTTTGCATTTTGTGTCCGCAGCGTATTCTGTTGCACCCTAGCAGCCAAAAAAAAAAGAAAAAATATTGCAGTTTTAACAATAAGTTATAGAAGTAAACATATTTGGTGAGAAAGTTCATTTCCTTCAAATATACAAGTGTGATTATTGTATGGTATTGTCAGTGGTAATGCTGGCTATTTCTGTTGTGAGCTGTGAAGCTAAAATAACATTAAAAAGCAGTTGACAAATTTGTATTGTGTCATCTTATAAATTGTTAAATCATCAAATTGTATTTGAAAGGAAGTTCAGATGTTTTTACCTGAATACTGGAGCTTGCTGCCGTCAGTGAAGAATTGCTTATAGCCAATTTTACTGTTCTCCATGTCCATGTTTGTCACCGTGGAGGCACGGTACTCAACGGCCATATTTGGATCTGCTTCATGAGCTGCAGTCTTAACAGCAAAACACTGCGGCATTAGCTTATGGAAAACTCTTTCAATACAAAAAAATGTATCCACTTTCAACAATTTCACTTTGATTTATGTCCCTCTTCGAATTTCCTTATGTTGACATAGAGAGTAATACTGTGGAACTGACATTACATTTTACCAGGATTCAAATGTCTACATACAATTCTACGTTTAGTTGTTTGTTTGTTTGTTTGATTGTTTTTTTGTTTGTTTGTTTTTTGGCATCTACCCCTGGATAAGAATGCCAGACATAAATGCAAGATAGCAACAAAGTAAACCTTACCTCTCCTCGTAGAGATGATCAAAGATTTGGAATAATGAAGGAATTTTGTTTTGTGTTCCTGTAACTTCGCAGCACAGAGGCAGTGCACCTATGTGTCAATATGTCATACTCACTGAAACGTATGGTGTTCTTCTCACTTGTGACCAGTGGGGCAGAAATTGAGGGCTGGCCAGAAGGTGGAGTGAGAAACTCCCTTCTCCCTGACCGCAAGTGAGTTAGACAGATAAATCAATTTAAAGGATTAGTTCATCCAAAAATGAAAATTTCAGGCATTACAACGCCACTCACGTAAATACAAATACCAGGCCTGAAATAATCTGTCAGACATAATGTAGGTGCTAATTACAAACAAAACTCATTACATCATAACAATGTTGTGTTGAAAACTTGTATCTTGAAGTAAACATGTATTTAATGCTGTGATCCTACCCTCTCTCTGATGTTATACAGTGCAGAAACAAGTGATGGAGGCGTGGAGTGGCTGAGACAGAGACACCATTCACCCTAGGGCTGTCACCTTTTCAAAAAATCAAGTTCGAACAAATTTGAAATGACATGCAGTTAATTTGAATGTATTCGAAAAAATCCCCCCCCCCGACAACACCACACGACATTAGGCTCCAGTTCCATCATGAGATCCCAAAACGATACCAATGGGCCACATATCCTTGCATATAAATCTTGCTATCTTGTCGGTGAAGGCATTTTTACGAGCTGCTGGCAGGGGGCCTGCTGAAGCTGAGTGTGCCGAGTAGTAGGCAGTCAGACAAGGTTGTACACTCACCTGCTAACGTTAGCTTACAAGGTTGTAAGCTAGGTGAGTCCACAGATTTGTTGTCATTGTAGAGTAAGACAGCTGCTTTGTACGTTACTTTTCCATCTACGGTGTAGAACCCAAAATACTTCCATACACTACTTCTCAGATGCTTTGGTGTCATGACAGCCTCCAGTGATTAGCAGTGGTGATAACAATGGGGACTGTATTTGTAGTTTCCCCATTAAACCCACTGTACAATTCACAAGTCGTTCAAGCTGGGTTTGCATGGAGCCGTGGCCCCCCTGCAGACAGTCTGCCTGTCTGCTCTCTCTAGCCCAGAGACACTACAGCTGTGAGTCAAAGGGATCAGTGAGTTTAAAGAGGAAAGTCATCTGGCGATCTGCTTACCAAAGCCAGCAAC
>OMLP01044035.1:1336-33561 GCA_900302685.1 Spondyliosoma cantharus
ATGCTCTATTCTATATTAAACCAGAGTCTATATACTCTACAGAGTAGTTTCACTGTCATGATCAAAGTGACAAGAACCAATATGTGGTCACAAGAGAGCAAGGAGATCACAGAGACACACTGCTGCCTGTAGTGCTCCTATAATATTTCATTCAGTAACATCGGTGCTGCTGGAAATACATCTCCAGACCAAACACCTCTGGAAGAAAATATTTTAGGGGAGGAATCACTACAGATATAGTTTTTTACTGTAGAGTGTACTACAACAAATCACTGACTGACTGCAGCTGAAGCAGGATTCAGGATGGCTGACAAATACAAAGTGTGTCTTTGTCGCCCTCCAGTGGATGAAGGGGCAAGAGGACGCTACCAGGACATTTAGCAACAGATCACACATGTACTGTTAAGATATCACCCATGGGCAACTGATGTCCAGGTGGGCAACAGTACCCTTGTTTAGGCAATCAGGCCAAGGTTGATTGAGTCAAAGGTTGCATGTACAGGATTCATCAAGATCAAACATAAGAGAAAAAACATAATTACATGTGTATGATATGATCCCACATCAAAGTCCAGTCACCCAGTTTGTAAGTCTGGTAAAGTAAGGCTCTCTGTTCAAAGGTTGTGATGCCTAAGCTGAAATAACTCTGATGGCATCGCCTGAAGCTCCTTCAGAGACACACAGCCTCTCTTCCCAAGCTGAGCCATGCTTTTCTTTGATAAGTCAGTTCATCTTGATGTGTAAAATTGTTGGAATGCCTCTTTAAGTAGCCCATCTCTGAAGTGTTGGAAGACATTGCAGTGGAAACCACATCTGTCACAGTATTGTCAGATATCCAAACATGAGCTTAGGAAAACAGATGGCAAAAAACAAAACTTTGTTTCCTACATGTTCTGTGCTTACATCCACTTTTCACAGTTATTCAGTACATTGTATTTTATTTAAAAAAATTGTTATGGCAAGTGATCTGCTGCTGGACTTTCTTTCCTCTTCTCTTCTACCATCTCTTCATCATTTGGTTGTTGAATGTTGCATCAATGTGACGGCTGCATGTACACACACACTTAGCTGCCCGTACCCCTCATGTGTTACAGGATCGTCTACACCAATGAGCAGAAGCATGTGAGGTGATGCCCTCAGTCGGGATTAGATCGTTCTGTATCAAAACACCATTATTAAAGTTACTCGTATACAGAGCAAGATAAAGTGAGCAAAGAGTTAGTCATTTGATTTTTAAAACTATTTGTGCAGCCATCTCTCTTAACTGATCTCACTGATGCTCAGTAGATGGTACCAGTGATGTTGTGGGCAGTTTTAATCCTTTGCTGCAGAGCCTTCTGGTCCCGGGCCGTGCATGAACCGTGACAGATTTTATGTTTCCAGAAGGGTTGCTTTCTATTGCTCCTCTGTAAAAGTCAACCAGGAAGAAGAGCCTCTTTTGTGCTTTAACCAGAGTTCAGTTAGATATCCACTTAAACCAAATTTAACAGCACTAAAATGTGCTTCATGCTGGCTGACTTGGAAGAAAAAAAGCCATTCCTGTCTTTTCGTTACTTTCTGCAAGAGCCTTTTTTTGGTATTGTATTGTATTTTGTGCTCTTTTTTCTATTTAAAATGCCTATTTCAAGTAAAATTCTGCGAACATCTGCTCACAGCTGGCACTCAAGGATGTCTGCTTATACCATTTAAAAACATACTCCAGCGATCACAATGGTTATCTTCAAACTCATCTTACTCTCAGAAAACTTTGCCCAAACAATCAGCCTTAACATCTGGTGGTACAGCGGAGCCTTCTGGTGTAACTATGTGTAAATGTTTTTTAAGCAGAAAAATGCATTAAAAGGAAATCAGAACTAATTACAACACAGTCATCAGGAACTCATGTTCTCTCTCTCTGATGTCATTCAGAGATCATTAATAATGCCCATACATTGCAATGTAAATAGGTTTCCATATGAAGGTGCCAATAAATTACAACGTGGAAGCAACACTGTATTTGGTGGACCAGGGACTTCATTATGTTAGTCGACATACCTCGACTTACAGTGGTAAGGGAGCTTTTAAGGGAACATTATCCCAGTTCCCTTCTCGAGTTATATACTGTGCACGTTCTGTGTTTTGTTGCAGTAATTCTGTGCAACAGGTTGGCTTAATCATTTTTACTGTAAAAGATTTTTAAAAAGATGTTAAAAGATGCATCATAAAGAAAGAATAAATTCACCTGATTTAACAAAATGACTGGATAATCTGAGGCAATGTGGTACATAAAACAGAAGGGAGAAAAACCACATCTTAAATCATTTACACCTTGGGTTACATTTAAAAAAAAAAAAAAATTAGTTATTTCTGTATAAGGAAAATAGGCATAAATAATTGCAACATACAGGGGCTGACCAAAAGTCTGACATCAATGCTCTGAGTCCTACCTGATTCATACCAACTCTGCCTGTCTGACCTTAAATCAGTGAGAAGAAACACCGTAGCAGTTCAGCTACAGTAACAGTGGGAACACACAAATGCAAAGAAAAACTGTTCTTTATCCGTTTGGTTTTAATACAAAAATCCAGAGATATCATACATCGTCATCTCAGATTTCATCTTTCACATTAGAACCCAAATTAGAGGAAAAAGGGGAAGAAAAGAGATTATTGGGAGAAAAAAAAGGGGAAACAAAAAAAGTAAAACAAATTCCAGGTGCCCAGATGTTTTCACTCCTGTCACCTCAGGCAACGGGCCGGATGCTGAATTCTGACCGGTAGAAGAGCTGTTTTCATTAGCAGAGAAGAGTCTCTGTAGGAGGATGCGACTGTTCCTGAGTCCCTGTGTACATGCAGATAAAACCGTATCTAACAGTGACAACAGCAACTACACATGTGACTCTGCCAGGAGGCTCGGTGTAACCACTTCAACCAGATCTAGAAATCATTATCATCAATAAGAGTTTCTTTGATCCATTATGGACAGGAAGGTGTCTATGGTATTGCTTAGATCTATCCAACTCGCCCAGAACTATGTAAAACCGGTAAGAGAAGCAGTGTATTGAAATGGAGCAAGACACACAACCTTTACAGTTTTTAATCTGTGCTACAAAGTGCTCCATAATAACAGACAGAGGATTACATATTCCCAAGTTTAACCAGGAACGGTGAGGGAAGCACAGTTTGACCAAAAAAACGACAAAAAAAAAACTGTTCACAAGTGAGGCCACTTTCTTCGGGCTGTGCCCCTGCACAGATCAGGCCTCCCTCACACACACTCCACTGTACTGCCATGTGTACATCAGCGGTTTACTGAAGCGTTTCAGCAGATACAGATACACTTGTGGTCGCTGGATGTTCTCAGTGTTTCCTACGGGTCCTCAGTAACTCTTCCTGCTCAGCTTCCTACAGATCCGTCACAGATCAGATCCACTCAGCTCAGCCTCCCGTCCCCCAGTGACAGTTGTATCCTATTTTCATTTAAATTAGCTTTTTAAAATACGGGGAACACAGTATGCGATAGGCGTGTGTCGGAGCAGCATTGAGTCACTCGAGTGGTTGCTGTCACCGTTATTGATAATTTCCGAGGAAACCGACAGTCTGTGTCAGTCCGTCACAGTTTCTCCCGACAGTTTGCCAGTAACTATTGTTTATTTTTCATATTCAGCATGTTTGTCAGCTTTATTAAAAAAGTAAAATGGCCATTCTGTTATCTTCCTCTTCCCCCCCCCTTCCCACAAATATACACAACCGCACACATGCCCTCAAAACACACACACACACACACACGCGCACGCACACACACACAGTCCTGATTTTCACCATGTGGGAGCGAGCCAAGCCATGCCAGGTCAGACCCGATTAAGCTGAGCCAAAGTAACGAAACAACCACATTTTCGCTTCCCGTGTCTGGCTCTACAAAATGGCTGCCAGGCGTACCACAAGGCTCCGTGCTCGGCCCACTTCCTTTTCTCATCCGCTGTTGTTCTGTTGCGCTCACATCTCATTGGCTAGCTCCTCCGTTTCTGTGGAAACATCTCCGTTGGCGATCTTCGTGTTCTCCTCGTATCCGGGTGGCGTGAAAGCTAACGTGTAGGGGTAAAGCTTGTGACACTCTGCGCGATACGACTCCACACGCTCCTTGGAGTCGCCAAAGACACCACTCCGAAGACACTCCAGGGTCTCTGTGCAGATCTGATGTGGGAAGACAAAGGAAAATGGGTAAGAGTTAAAATATTGGCTATACTCTGTGTGCCACTCATTTTTGCACATATTAAAGACTACTAGTATTTTTACTGTAGTATCACTTTACTATTACTACTATTGATGTATGTATTGCAACTTTTTAACAGACAGTTATCACTTTGCATAATTCAATTAATGTATACCTGTATGGTTCTGTTTTCGAGTGACTCGTCTAGTGCAGTGGCCAGCTCTGCTGCCTTTGATTCCGTCGATGAGTCCAGATACACCATCATCTTAGCAGCTACAGGACGGAGAAAAGTGTCAGAGTCTGAGGTGTGTTTTCATGACAGAGCTTTGACAAATGACTTGGACAGGTAATACCCCTTTCACACTGGTAAAAAAAAACAAAAAACACTAACATCTGGCTTTTGTGTGCATTGTGAATGTCTACAATAGAGATTTACTCCTGGGACAACTGACCCTGCAGTAGTCATGGATATTTATCGCCTCCGTTTCGACTTTGGTGAAAAGTCTAATTATACTCTTCTTTTCAGATGCCATGCTGTCGTGCATGGAAGTTAAGGCAGCCGGCTTGTTAATATCTTCCCATCCATCTCTGTCAAGCAGCGCTTGAACATTGTTCAGTTGCCACTGATTTTGAAACAGAGACTTTCAATGGAAAAAGCAACGGATGTCAGAGGCTTCCTTGGGGTCTGAGTCTAGTCAGAGGCCAGATTGCTATTGAGCATGTGCAACTTTCAAAAGAGATGAGAACGAAGAGAGATGTCTCACGAATTATAAAAAAACAAAAAGGCAAACTCATCCAATGGCAATGTGTTAATTTCCGATTGTGGCATGCCACGTTTTAATCCCACTGTGTGTATGAGTGTGTGAGAGGCCTACCAGCCAGTCGATGTGGTATGGAGTTTGAGTGCTTGGTGAGGTAGGCCTGGTTGAAGCTCTTAGCATTGCTGTCTCCGAACAGCCGGGTGATCTCCTGCTTCAGCACGGTCCTGACCGTCTCCGGCAGCTCCTTGCTCTCTGAGACTGAAAAAAGATGAAGGAGAGATGTGAGCAATGATAAGGGGATGTGAAAAACAAAGTAAATCAGGGGGATGGGCACACAGAAAGAAAGGATGCATCAACACAGGAACAACAGTGTGTTCAAAAATGTTGGTATTAATGATGAACTCTCTCTCGTACCTCCTTTAAAGAAGCGTACTAGACACTGGTGTAACCATGGGTCATCTGGGTCAATGGCCAATGCTCTCTTCACTGACTGAAGCATCAACAGGTATTTCTCTGAAAAGAGAAGACAGATTGTAAATCCGAGTGAAGCAGAAATGACAGATGAAGTATTGAGTCAGTAAAAACAAAATGACAGGTTATTTAAATGCTTGCCAACCTTTCCTGAAGTAGATCTCAAAGGCCATCAGGTGTGTGTCTATTTTGTCCTTGACCAGGTGTTTGAGCGGCATTAAGAACTTGACGGCTTCTTCTAGTGGATTTTCTACCTGTAAATGGGAAGTGAGAGGGGAGACAGAAGTCAAAACAGTCAACATCTACTTAACTGATTCAAACTCATTTTTCCAGAGCCTTGACGTTTGATGTTTCTATTATTTGGATTCTTCACATTTCTCTCTAACCTTGACTAGTTTGTCAGGAATTAGCTCCTCCTTGGGCCCTCCGATCTCCTCATCGTCATCCTCCTTCTTCTTCTTCTGGTTCTTGAGCTGCTTCTCCTTCTCTGCATTCTTCTTCTCCTCCTCCAACTGAGCCTTCTTCTGGGCTCTCCTCTGCTTGTTCCTGAGCTTCTTCAGCTCTTTGTCCGACAGGTTAGCTAGAAAAGAGCAGCAAAAGAGTGGGCTATTAATAATGGTCAAAATGTACAGCGTCTCTTTTTCTATGTTCAGGCAAACATTTCAAATATATACGAAATTCAGTGATGCAAATTTGATTCTGGCCCTCACCAGTATCAGCCTGCAGCTCCTTGCTGTCGTCAGTCAGAGGATTGTCATGGAGGCTAAGGTAGATCTGGATGGCAGTGACAGCAGCCTTGTAGTAGAAGGGATGCATCCGGAGCACGTCCTCCAGCTTCAGTAGGTCCACGTAGGAGCGTAGCGTCATCTTCCTCATGCAGTAGGTGTGGAAGTCAAATTGGTCATCTGTGATCTCCACAAAATGCTGATGAGGAGGGCGAAGAAGAGGCAATCAGGGATTTGACCAATACATTAATCATAAACACAATTATTCAAACATGGCCTGTTATAATACACCAAGTGTGACCCGGATAATGAGGTCTCACCCTTTCAATCTCATGGCACTTCTTGAGGGCCTCCCCGAACTTGTTCATGCTCTTGTAGGCGAGTGCACACTCTGTCTGGAACCACATACACTGCATCTCGTTGAGGTTCTCCACTGCCGACGCTCCCTCCTGGACGGATACAAACGAAGAGACGTGCATGAGCACAGTTAAACGACAAAGCAGGCAAAGTGCTTAATTATCTTGTCAACTGCTGCATACTAATTTGGAGTCTAATTATTTTGTTTTATTGCGGATCTATTAAGATTAATTTCTAGAATTATCTTGTCACTCATGACCAGGCTCGTTTCAGTTCACCCCATGTGTGAACTCATTTGCAGATACGGCTGCTTGCTTCATTAAAAAAGGCACCAAGAGATTACTGTCATAATTACTTATAGGAGGAAACCATGAAGTTTTATTTTTTAAAGCATCTCCACAATCCACAATTTTTTAAAGCATCTCCACAACCATCAATAAATCGTTAAAATAATCAAAGAATTGATCAAATATGAATTTTGTTATTTATTTTATTTTTTAAATGCAGCCCTAAACTGATTTTATTGGACATCTGTCTAAGTGAAATGTGTCTTCTTCACTATATTCTATTATGATTTATTTGGTTTTGTGTCTTTCATGATTACTCATCTCAGCCTCCATGTCCTGAATACACATACACAATAAACAGAGACACCACTGATCTTACAACACTGAAGCTCTTTTGACTTGGGATCCTCTTGTCATTAACATCATTACATCATAAATATCATATTAAAAATATGTTCTCTTATTAATAAGTCATCTTGAGCTTGACTCCTGTTCGACATAAGTGAGTATTTGTAAAGAAAGAAATCCCCCCCTCAGGTTTTTAGAGTCACAGGCTAGTCAAACATGAGGGTCATGACATCTCCACGTTGTTCCTGATCTTCACAAATTGACTCAACAGGAAATACGATGATTTTGTTCTGACATTTTCCCTCAGCGTGTCAGCTGCTACTGTGTACTTGTGTGCCCACCCACGCACAGTTTTTCTCACCCGTGTGAACTTGGAGCACATTTCCTCAGCCTCTTTGATCATGCCAGCCTTCAGCATGTACTTGGCACACTTGGAGTTGATGAATCTGTCGGCGGTGTCCAGAGCCTGGGCCTCGTCCATCCACTGAGCAGCCTCTTTGATGTTCCCAGCATGCTGCAGGATGATGAAGGTCAATACACCAGTCATGAATAGAGAACTACAACACTATGCTCCTCAGTTGTAACAGTCAACACATGAACAAATGTGTGGCATATGTTACCTTGTAAATCTTGGCTTTGATAAGGAAGAGTTCGATGAGTGTAGGCGTGCTCTCAATGGCTGCATTGATGTATTCTAGAGACAGTGTCTGTTGTCCAATCATGTCGTAGTGCTGTGCCAGGAAGTACTGCACCCAAAGCAACGTGGTTGGTGGTTCTTCCTTACCATCATCTGAAACAGTGCATGGGGATTGTGTAAATGTACATTTTGTAAACAGAAGTTTTAATCTAGAAGATTTGAATGAAACGAAAGCCTGTTGTGAAACTTTATAAAGTGGGCATTACTCTCTAATTATTAGCTTACATCGCTATTAGTGGGGCACACCATTCTCACCCTGGTTAGAATTACATTCCTACACAGGAAATGATGAACGATGTTTTGATTTTACCTTATTGGTATCAGCCTATTTACTGTTCACCCTCCCACAGCCGTATCAGATCTGTATTCAGTTATTGCCAATGCACCCCCAACATTTTCCAGTGTTGAAATATGGGGAGGATTTTCTTGTGAATTAGTCACAGGAAATGCAAAGTATTACTTCAGAATTCCACTGTTTGCTTGTGTTGCAGAGAGGCTCCACTGCACTGCTGTGCTGAATTTGGCTGAATTGATATGGTGAGACTATGTTGATCTACCCATCTATCATTAGGGGCGTTAAAATAAATTGTTTTTGCGATGCGGACATGAACGATTATGCATCGAACTGGATAAGACACGCACGGTGTGTAAAGTCTGTCACACAAAAATTAAATACCTAGGGAGTACCACTAACTCGAGAAACCACATTAGCTGTTTTCATCTGGAGAGGGTACCGTCAACGTTAGCGGCTGCCAAAGAGACAGAAATAACTGAGATGGGTAGACCCTACCTGTAGTGTGAATAAATCTTGGGTCTGCTGTTTACAATTAATTCAATGGTAAACATTTAAATTAGTATAACATATTTCATATGTCAGTTGACATATTGTTAACAAGTAAACAGCACTAAATAACCTTGTCAGCTGGCCACACAGGATGCTTGTTTAGTGTCAGGCGCCTGCCTTGTTGAGCTGCTGCTCACTCGTGTGTTTGTTTCTACAGGCTGCGTTCTTGCTGCTGCTGCAGAATGGTTCCTGCCTGCCCTATCTCTTTACATAGAGAAAGTGGGAAGGGGAAAGGGGAGGGAGAGAAAGAAAAAGAGAAAAACTACCCTGTGTCTGACATATTCTACAGATACTGACATTAAAACTGTAGTGAAACGCTGGCATGATGCCAATATGACGGGCTACAGGTCGTTTTCAGGTCTATTTTTGCAGAGAACCTAGTGTGTGGTGCGGTAAAAGTAGACGAGACAATAAATCTTAAGATGAAACGATGCAGCAGCCATGCTTGACGCACGTGTGAGAAGTGCGAGTCATGCATCCAGTGTGGCCGGTCTAACCTGTTAACCTGAACGCCAAAATGAAAAGTGAGAGGTAATGCCATTCAATGCTGCACACGCATCCAGTGTGTCCACCCTGCTAGTTCAGATAAGCTTCGGTAATGTCCCTGTATCAGCTTCGTTGTTGGTTTTTACAAGCCAAATGTGAGAAAAATATGTCAAACCATCAACATATACAGACAACCACTGAAGATAAGGTTTGAGTGGCGGAGATTTGTTGACCCTGGTCATCTGCTGGACAACAAGAGGGAGGGAGATAGGTGGGACGTGTGACCCAACTATCTCCCAGTTCTCGGCTGTCCCCTGTGTTGCAGACCACTGGGTGTCCTGGTTGTCCTGCTGTACAACCAGAGGGAGGGAGGGATTGCTACTGGCTGCTGTATTGTTTTGCACTTGTACATAGGTCATGGTTGGCTACTCTCATTTTACGAAAGAAGGAAAGCACAAGTACTTCAAGTAAAGAATGAACTATTAAGGACATTGTTAACTTAATCTTTTTCTTTTCTTTTCTCAAATATTGCAATGATATTGCATTGTGGAGTATAAATAGTGATGAAAGCGTACTATGAGGTCTGGTGTCTTTAACATGCCTGCCTAGTGTTGAATATTGCAGGGAGTAATGGAACAGTCAGAGGCAGCCACATACTCCTTTTTGTGCTCTGTACATTTCAAAATTAGGTGTGTGGACTGGGACAGAACAAGTGCTATGTCGATGGAAAAGCCCCAACAGTGAACTCCTCAGCAAGGTAACCAATGTCACTGCACTCCGCTGTTTACTTACACCATGTGCAGCATGAAATCGGATAATAAAAGCCATTATTTTTACGTGACTTCTTAACTTTGAGAGGCTGCACTGTAAATAGATGTACCAGTTGCTCTTCAAATGTATTTTTGACAGAGTAGCAGCTCAAAGGCTGTTTGCTGTAGTATTAAACCGAGCTACGGATAAACCATTACAAGCGGGATTACAAGGATGAAGGATAACAACTTTAAAAACTCCCCATTACTCGACATTGCACATTCAATTCATTAATTCATTATCATCCCCCTGATTTACACATTTTCTTCTCACCGTTCTGGTTGAACATTCTGCAGCTTTTTAATGTGGTTTCATAGCCGACCACCAGCTCCTCTATTATTGCCACCTGCAAAGAGAAAGAGGAAAGAGTATTTTACCAGCTGCAGTGTGAGCTATACATCTGTGGGTAAATATCTCAGGATATTTTAATCTAGGACAGTAGAATCTATCCCTTAAATTGACCTCTCTTCTTTCAGTGAATGATGTAAGATGGTTTAAAATAAAGAGAGGAATAAGTGTCATTGTGCTTTACAATCTGACATGTCTAGCAGCAGTGCTGTCACCTTTTCTTTGTCTTTGTACAGTGATTTGAGGGTGGTGAAGACAGGCGGACAGCCTTTGCTGAAGTTCATCCTCAGATACCTGTCCAGACACTCTCTGAACTTGTCACCTAAGAGAAATATGGTGAGAGGGAGAAGACCAGACATTTTAAATCCACTTCTACCACACAGTTCACTTTATGTTTAAAAAAATTACTACAAAATAAAAGTGGGGTAAAAAACAAGAACTGGGAACCCTGAAACAAGGAATACAAGGAAACAAGTAAAGCTAAATACAGATGCTAGCAAGTTCATTTAATCCTCAGTCACACATAGAAATGTTGATTGAGGTCACTGTTTCAGTTGAAAGGAGACTTATTATTGGCCACACCTGAGAGGAAGGTGAGGGGCAGTCTGCGAGGAACCAGTCCTTTAGGAAACTTCTCCCAGGCATCTTCGTAGATCTTGTGCCTCTCCTCCACACTGCCTAGAGAAAATTAAAACACGCAAGAGTTGACAATTGCAGCGTGTTCAAAGAAAGTGGATATTTTAGCATTCAGAGGTCAGTGTCGATGATGCTTGTGTTTTTAATAAATATAATGTGTCATACTTGGTTTTAAGGCTTTTTCCAGGCCGTGGTAATAGGACCAGTTTTCTGGGTTCCTCTCCTGCAGGCGACGGTAGACTTCTGTTGCCTCATCCAGGCGCTCCAAATTCAACAGTAATTCTCCTGTGGAAAGATGAGCGAAGAGTTTCACTGTCAGGGTTCATAGACAGCCAAATGCTGCATAAATTAATTGCTAATAAATGCGAATTTTGTAAAAATACAGCTTACTAAAGATGCAGCCAACCTTTCTTAGTAAATCAAAACATCACTTCCTGATTTTGTCAACACTGGTTCTGGGCCAGATGTAAAATTTAACAGTCTGAAATTAAGTCCATCCACACGTGTAAATATGCTTACATCGTACATTTTTAAAAGGACAACAGATCACATTTAACAATCATTTTTCAGATAATAAATAGAGCAATGCTTAGTAGGGGTGCCACGAATCTCAATACAATATTGAACCGTACACTATCCACAGTTCAATATGCGCACTTTTGGCTCGCAGATTTTAAGTTTTGCATTTCAATTTTGCGTCACTGCTTCCACCAGTAGTGAAAATTGGCTCCAAAAACTCCCCGCAAGTAAATGGACGATCTCTGTTAGTATGCAAATAACGCAAAGACACTGGAGGTGGTGCTAGAGTAGGAGAGCATCACAGTGAACATGGCAGACAGCATGGCGAGCAGGGTGGAGAGGCAAAGGTTTGAAGAAACACTGTCTTCTTTCAAATCTTTCGTGTGGGGATGTTGAATAAAACGATGAGGGAACAAAAACAGTGGGCAGAACTGTCGCGTGTCGAAACATTTCAAACATGAGCAACATAACGCCATCAGTGAAACAGCAGTCTCTCTCTGATACATTCAAACAAATCTTTCCTACCAGTTCAGGAAAACACAAATCACAAAAAAAAAAGAATCACCGTTGCTAAAAACTTTCAGCCCTTTTTCAGTGGTGATGAGAGATTTGGGTTTTCGTCACCTTATGAAAACAATTGATCCACGTTACATTGTGCCCTCATGTACATCTTTCAGCAGCCAAGTCATTACCAACCTCGAAAATAAAAGGAATGCAAAGCCACACAAGATGAATTGGCTTAAACAGAGTTATGTATTTGACATTATAAAATACACCTGAAATGTAAAAAGCTTTACGTTGTAAGAAAATAAAAAGAGAATTTTGGACAGAAATATTATACCTTTATTTTCACACAAAAAATGCATATCGAACTGAACCGAAACCGTGATCCAAAAACGGAGGTACGTATCGAACCGTGGGCTAACTGTATCATAGCATCCCTACTACTAAAAGGGCTGGATGTCTTTGCATATGTCTATTATACATGTGCTCGCCCTATTATTCACTTGATTCACAATGGCTAACCCGGGGTTTCTATAGTTTGGGATTCAGTGTTACACTAGCAGAGTACGTTTGAAGCACAATGACCCACCTCGTGTCTCCTCTACAGCCAGCTTGTCACAGATCTGCTTCTCGTAGTTGGACAGATGCTCCAGGGCCTCCTTGTGCAGGCCTGCTTCCCTCAGCACCTGGTTCTGGTAGAGCAGCAGCTCGCTGTATTCATAGTCCACTTTGTCTGGAGACGTCTGGACAAACAAAGCGGCGTTAGTGAAATCGACATTTTCTCCAAGCAACAATGGAAAACTACAGGAGCTGCTGGGTGGACTTCTGTATCTGTGCAATTCAGGAAACTCTGCATCATTCCTGGTGCATATGTGCAGTTGCCTAGTCACACCAGCTTGTTGTATTACATAGATGGCACAAAGACAGGAAACAGAAGGCTATTATCAGGAGCAAGCCAGAGAGAAAGTGGGCTCTATTGTAGCTTTGACGACAGAGACCAAACCCATATTTAAAAATCTATTGAGGCCACATAACATGCACTGTAACTCATATGCAGCAATCAGTTAGTCAGACACATACTACATGACAACACATCTGAGTAATCAAATTACTCGTCTAAATGCGATGGGTTGCTGAACAGCTGCTATATACAAAATACTTCATATCCATTCTTTGTTAAATCAGTTTCTCAGTTGGGATCCAATCAAACTATAACTGGGTCTAACCTGTTGTGTTTTCCTGAACTCCTCAATGATCTTTGCAGCCATCTCGTAATCTTCCAGGAGGTGATAGGCGATGGCGTAGCCAATCCAGGAGGCCCGCTGTGCTGGACGCAGCTGCAGCAGCTGGTACCGTGTCTCCTGTAGAAAACAATATACAAACACAGGACGGTTTAGCTGTGCTCAACATTAGAACCACTATGTCCTCTGTATGGCTGACAGCACAAAGGGAAGAGGAGAAATTTTGCTGATTCATGGTTTTGACACCAGGTTGTTGCTCAGAGAACTAAAAAGGAACCCTAATACACAGCCCCTCCCTTTCCCTCTCTCATCCATATTTTTAATCCTATCAACTAGACTTTCATCTTGCCATTTCATACCTCTCACCAAATAAGCATCTAAATCCCCGGCTGTGTCCCAGGAGAGCTGTTCTACATTGTAAAGACTGACTGCAACCTGGTATTTGTCTGCTGATACTCTTCGTCCTCTCCAAAACATTGTGCCACCCTGTGTCCTGGACAAGGCACGGCGACAGATTAGAGTGTGTATTCCTGAACGTTATTTCCCCAACAACTATTTCAGTCTGTTTTATTATTGCATTGAAAAGAAAAAAGGACACATTTCTTAAATCTGGGTGTGGACACTAGGGCGTGCTGTTCTACAGCTGACACTGTGTCCTGACACTGTGTCCTGACCCTGACCCCCCCTCCCAGTGGGGCATGATGGCAGAAAATTGTTTCTCATTATGATAAATCAAAGGGTGTCTTAGGATAATTATTTAACGAGATAGAAACTATCCAGTCATAGTTCCCCTGACGGTCCTCACCCTGTAGCCCTCCAGGTCTCTCATCTGGATCTGCAGCAGAGACAGGTCTCGGAGGATCTGCAGGTTGTCCTTGTCCCACTTCAGAGCATTGCGGTAACACTTGATGGCCTCATCATACTTCTTGTCTGAGCGCTGCAGTAGGCCGTATACGTGCCAGCCTGGGTTGCATGCAGAGTTAAGGAACATAACAATAATCTCCTTCATACAATCTTATCGAAGACCAATTCCTGATTTGTGCAGAAATGCACTGAGATGGTGAGAATACTGTGGACACTACTTGTGGTTAGCACAAACAACTGCTTCGACATATCCATAATTTATCCATTACTTAATGATGCTTCTTTAACAATGTTTCATGAAGAAGTCATAATTTCCTACCAATTTCAAAATGAGAAGAAAAACATTAATAAAACTAAATAGAATGAGTTGAAGTTAGCAGCGCACACACCTATGATGGTGGCTGTCATCTAAATACATGTTGAAGACAAGTCACAGTGGACGTTATTTTAAATATGGTTGCAATATATCAATGACAACCATTAACTAATTATTTGCATTTAAAAATGTCAGAAAATTCTGGATTTTTTTTATTTTTATCATTTTATATCACACTTCTTCAGAGGCCAACCTGATGTCTTCAAATTACTTGTTTTGTCCGACAAACAGCCAAATGCCAAAAACATTCCACTGAAAGCGATATAACAACAAGAAAAGCAGTAAATCCTCAAATCTGCAAAAGCAGCAAGGCTAGACTGTTTATCCTCGATACTTGACTAAAATGATTAACTTTAGGCAGATAACTAATTGATAAACTAACTCATTGTTTTAGCTCTGGTTCTGAATAAATTGTCTTATCCATCAGCGTAGAAAATGTACTGAGACAGAGTAAGACAAATGGAGAACAAGATGAGAAAAGAGCAGGGAGTAAATTATATCCACACAGAAAAATAAGCTAAGTTGTTCACAAATCTAATCTTTTATATCATTTTATAGTAATGATGCTTTTATGTTAAGCCGTTCCGTTGCTCTTTCAAACACTTTTAGGGATGTATGCTGTTATACAAGTGCACACAACATAAACAAGACAGGTTTTTGCCACAGACTCTCAAGATAAGTGACTAGTGAAGCTAGAACAGATAGTAGGGTGTTGTCTGCCCAGTGATACATTATGTTGACTTCAGGGCTTAGGCTGAGATAGCACTTATCTGCTGGAAATGTGCATGGATTTCACTGTGGCCTGAGAGTCACAGACAGAGAGACAGAGAGACAGAGAGAGAGAGAGAGAGAGAGGATGCGCTGACTATACTGCACAAAAGACAAGAGCTCCTCAGCACAATGTGTGGCATCCAAAGGCCCCTCAAACTCGCCAAGAATCAGACACACATTCAGCCATTATACAGAACTCACACCAGCCCAATGTCTTGAATGACACTTAACCCAGAACACATCTCTTTCACTAAATGATGTGTGCAATGCCATTAGTAAGGATACAGACATGGCTCCGGAGGTCATTGCGCAGGCCTCTTCTCACCAGGTCGTAGGCCTCCTCCTTCTTCCCCAGACAGTTCAGGGTCAAGCCCTTCATCGCCAGGGTCTCTGGAGGGGGATAACGGTAAAGTAGACAGTCAGAGGCACAGTGCATGGTGACAAAAGGAGAACTTTTCCATTCATCTGTCCATCCATACATCCACAAATCTGCTGCTTACCTCCATGCTCGGCAAACTTGGGGTTGGACAGGATTTGTTTGCAGAACTTGAGCCCGTTTCTGTACTGCTTGTGTTCGTAACATCGCTGTCAAAGGAAGGAGAGAGAAATCACATTAGGGCAAGAGAACAAGAGCAATATGACAGTGAGACATAAGCTTGAAAGTCATAGTCTTGTCCAAACTCAAATGGCAAATAATAAACTATAAAGTGGTAAACTGGAAGCTGAATGTCATCCTCCTTTGAACATGTATGTTACAGCAGTGTACAGATCACTATAAAGACCTTAAACAACCAGGCACAATTATGCTGTGGTAAGTCAGCGCTCAAAGTTATTAATAACGCCAGAAAAGCAATATCAGACAATGTACTCCCGGGTTATTCCCCCAAACACTCCAGATTAACATTTATCAGCCTTCTGCACAAAGCTGAGCTTAAATGCTTAAACAGAATTTCTACTGAGACGCATACAGTAATAAACCACCGTAAAGGAACAACCAGCTTTTTGCCCCAACGTTATAGTTAGGTATGCAGTCGCACAAACAACACCACTTCTCTTTTTAAGCTGATCACTGAGTGTCAGAGGGGATAGTGGTGTGTGTGTGTGTGTGTGTGTGTGTGTATGAGAGAGAGAGAGAGAAAGAGAGAGATGGGAAGAGTCACGCCGGCAGATGGCATTTCGTTGTCCCACAGCCAACTTCACTAATGGTGAAAAAAAAGATGACGTCAACTTCACATATGGGTGCCAAGGTCAGTAATGAAATTACAAGTAATTCACTGTTGAACTGCATGGACGATCGCACCATTTGAAGACACTTGGGGCTAGAGCACAGACAAAAAAGGCTCATGACATATTTTTGACATATTTTTCCATCTTAACCATAATGGACTGTATTGAATTTTATTAGAATTTTCTCATTTCAACCTATTCTGTAGACTGATTATTATATTCCTGCCTTTGATATATTGCATATCAATATAATGCATATCCTGTGTTGCATTGTGGTGTTAGCTTCACATAATTTGACATTAACTGAGATGAAACAATGTATTAAAAAAAAATTGTCTGCAAATTGTCCATCATTCCATTGTAAAAAGAACTTCTTACAAAAGGGACATTAAAAGTGTGTGATTAAGTTAAGAAACTTCAGTTTTCCTTGCAAATGTTGGGCTACACAGAAGCTATCCATACAATACGTAAATAGCATTCCTTTTTCATGTAAACTGTGCAAGTCATTCCTGTCAGAAAGTCACTGTTCTCAACACAAATTCATCTGTGAGTCCTCATCAGAATAGCCCTCAACAGAAATTTGGTGGCACAGGAGAGACTGAATGATATTCTCGATTGAAACAACACAAAAGGGCCACATAACATATTTGATACCGGTAGTCTGTAGTCAATGGTCACATGCAAAACATTTTAAATTAGGCAGATGAATATGTTTCTGTGGTAAAATTTACTTTTAAAACACAATTTGACAAGGCATCAGACATTCCTGTCAGCAATACCTACGACAAGTTTCAGTTCAAAATGTCACACATGCATTATGCAAGTATACAGAAGCTAGCACACACACAAACTGTAAATTTAATTTAAATTTAGCAACATTAACACCACCAGCTGTGCTTATCCAGCATGTTCTCTTCCTCACCCAAAATAACCCAGCCCCCTGAGTTACACAGAGAATCTGTCAGAGCGGTGGCCCTGAGCTGCAGGGACCACTGTGAGGAGTACAAACATTAGATTTAGAGAAAACAGTTCAAAGCCACACTCATCATGTTGAGAGGAAGGTCGTAGCGAGGAAGATGCTTGAGGTTACAACTCACAAGTGTTCACATTAGTGAATGGCAACTGAACATGATAAGGGTGCAAGATTGTACTACACCTTGTCACTTAGTACATTAATATAAACCTACTTCATTACATTAGAAGGTTGTTCAATTAAATTGGGGTCGGGTTTCAGCTAAGATAGGACATTCAGAAGCTTTTAGAAAATGGACCGTTTGTAATCAAGTCAACAATAGTTGTGTGTCAGCATACGGGTCCTGCCACCTATGTTGTTCCAACTTCAAATGTTATCCATAAAACATGTAGACAGTCCTGGATGAATCCCTTCATATAAGACTCACTTTCCCTGAATGGAACCTGTTCTGCAACATGTTGGTGTCCCTGTGGTGTAGGCATGCTGCTACAGGTATGAATGAAATTCAATTAAATACCTGAAAGTCCAGTTTAAAGAATTACATCCATTGCTCTGGATACTTACCACATGCCAAGACTCCAAACATTTTTTTCTCGTTTGTGCAGGGATTTTACAATTGTGAAAAGTTATTACAGGTGTGGTAGTTTTCTGTTATGTCTCAATGTGAAGTGAATTGTATTTTTTATTTTACTCCGCTGTCTGTAACACAGTTTTATCATTTGTTGGAGCAACTTTGTGAAAATCAGGCACACCTGGTTGTTATTTACTGGCCTGCAAATTCAAATACAGCAGAGAATGTTTCTTGCAGGAACAAGACTGCAATGCATTATTGATGAAAACCACAATTTTAGTGAGATTAATGGCACACGGTCCAACTCTACAGTAGGCCAACAGCAAGGAAAGGTGTTTCCGCTCACCCCGTGAGAACAAAATGGACCCTCATCCAACTCCAGCGCCATGCACAAGTTGGAAACCTGCCAATTTCTAATAATGCATTTGGGCACTCAGTCTGGGAAAGCAAAAATGAAGAGGGGTGTGGTCCACTCCTAACTACAACCAGAGAAAACCATGTCAAATCTCATATCACATCCCCAGTGCAGAAAGGTTAATGACAGTAATTCTATTCTGGGTTTCCTAGTTCACATAACAACAAATTCAACAAGACAAAATGCCTTCAGGCTTCTTCTGAAATAGGAATGAGACCTAAAGTTCACAAGTTAGACAAGTTTAACATTAAACTCTGATAAACACATATTGACTCATCTGCCTGTTGTAGATGAACCTGCAGAAATTAAGACCAGCAGAAGCCTTTTGAACATACTGTGCCAAACTTAAAAAAGTAGCAGTGATGTGTTCAAGTTAAACAATAAGCATTAAGTATAGTTAGAATGGTGGTGAATACTTTTCTGATAAACGCTTTCACCATATGTCTGACAAAAAAAAACTCCCTTAAATTTCAGTGACCTTAACTGCAAGTGATTTAACTGCAATTTTTTTTTAGCAAATATCACACAGATTTCCACATAAACATTACCACAAAAACGTAAGCTTTTTTAGGTAAATTCCACAATTAGCAAGTGTGAGATGAGAAAATCTTTCCATTCTGACTGTGCAGCCCACTAACATTTCAGGGAAAAACAATATCCCCTCTGAGATATGCAGCAAATACAGGCTCCAAGTTTTCAAGATCAGGTGCAGGTCACAGTCCCATTTTTCCTGCCAGAGGTAGAGCGACTGAATGCCAGCCGTCTGCCAATGTGCTGATAAACATCCACTAACTCCCAGCAGAGCCCCTGCCTTTCGAAACAATGGTGTTTATCTGAACCTGATAGTGGTGTTAAAGTAGTACCACGTACTACACACTGTTCCTGGAGAGGAGGAAGCTGGATGTGCATGCAGTGATGTTTAACAACACATGCTGACAACAACTGAGCATGGCAGAGAACTTGTTAAACATGCAGCAAACTACACATAGTTTACAGACAGCTCAGTTGCTGTCACATCCTGTTAATGTAAATTTAGACTTCATCCACACCTGTTCAACCATTCTCCTGACCTACATAAATCTGCGTGCAGAAAACAAACAAACAGGGAGGCGACACAGGGACTAAAACATGGAAGAGAGAGGTGGAGGGATGGAGGGATGGATGGATGGATATGGGTGGGCAGCTAGCTGCCAGAGCACAGCAGGCCCGAAGCAGCTACAGATTTGCTGACACAGTCACACCGGTGCTACCTAACATCCTTTCGTTTTCACAAAGGCATGACCAGTTTGACCTAATCTAACCGAGACCGATGATGGTAATGTGTACATGCCGAGGTCCCACACAGACAGATTAAGACTGACAATCACTTAAAGTCTGCTAAAGCATGATATCTAACAGTTAACGCGAGCTGACTAGCGTTAGCTGATTAGCTAACGTCAAGTGGCCAGCCAGTGGGCTGTGTTCACATAGCAGTTTAGCATGGCCCACGTCTGACACAACTCAATAGTATAGTTATATTCCAGTTAGGAAAGATGCTACGCACATAGATAACATCAAAAATATGCCAAAACATTTATAGAAGAAGCCTGAGAAGCCAACTTAACCGCACACATGACCGTTGCATTGACTAGCGAGTGAGACATCGTGGACACTAGCTAGCGTTACAGTTAAGCTACTGGTTGTTGTAGCTGTTTTTTGACCAGCGGCGAGGCCTTTCGCTACTAACTAGCCCTTTCACCGGAGTGTTTTTAAGAGTGCAGTATTTTAATGCACACGAACAAGTCTGTCAGAATGACAACAAAGTCACGAACAACCATTTTGGCCTCACGCTACAGTGACAGCGCACGTCAGGCCGGACTAGCTGACCCATTCAATGATGCCATCTTGCTAACAAACCGAAGCTAACGCTAACTACCGGAGAGCTACACTGGCACACAGAGTGGCGCTGCGATAAATCGTTAAAATCGTCAGCTGTCCGTATTAACGACTGCTATCGTTACACCTCTCTTTAACAATTAACTCACCAAAATCCTCTTGAAGAGAGCATTCTCTTTCGGCGGTAAAGTAACTGTCGGCATTGTTGCAGTTGAGATCAGCTTCCCCCTCGACCTCAGCACATGTAGCTAAAGTTAGCCCAGGTAGTCAAGACGAGTAGAGCGGAGTGATGGCCCTGGCTCGCCTGCTTCAGCCGCTCCGCTCGATTGCTCCGTCTCCGCTCCTCGCTCGCTTCCTCCTCACGTGGTGACGGAAGCTCCGACACCTTTCAAAATGGCGGCGGCGGCTGGCTTTTAAACAACAGTGCCTTGTAGGCAAAACAAGGCAATGGTCGCCTCCAGGCATGGTAATAAAAATATATACACATATGTATTAAAAATGTGTGTATTACGCGTATTATGTCCTTCTCCTTTATTGGAAACACCAAACACTTGGAATACTGCCCATATGCAAATATTATCTTCACTTGAAAAGTTAAACTCAGTGCTGCCACAGACATTATAGAGATACTGATATACAGACTGTGATGCTGCACAGAGTAAGACTGCAGGGAGAAAGTTTGCTCCTCATAATGTTCAATTTGGGTCTTCAGAAAGAAAAACATTTAACAGTCTTTAAAATAATAATAATATTTTAGCCTTTGCTACTTTTTAAAGCAAAATTAAAAAATGCTCTTTAAATTTGTAGAATGCTTATGAATAATTTTCATTAACTGAGCAGTACGGGCAGAATGACGCTTTGTGCAGGCCCCTACTCCTATAGACTAAATTGAGTGCTGGACTAGAATTGTCCCCCACGACCAAACCATTTGTGATGTCACACAAGCGCCTCAAATTTCCCCGTTTTATGCCGAGATTTAAACTCAGTCAGCATATGGTAACAAGTAACAGACTTAGATAAAAATGGATACAACCAATTTTAAAATAGACATAGACTTCTCTTTATTGATCCTTTTGGGATGACTCCCTGGAAGAAGTCCAAGAAGAGAATCCTCACTGTGCTGCTTCCCTTATCCAGATTGGAGTGTACTAATATCATGTGTACTTTTCACCTTTCAGTTGACTTTCACAAAACACATTGTATGGTTCTAGATTATTTGATCAACTTGCAGAGGTTTAAATGAGCTTCAAGATCTATTCAATCACAATTTATTTTAATAATCTTTGTGTTATGTAGCCTATAAACACTGGATCTGAACAACATCTTGAGTCTGCCACTGCCCCTTGCCCCCACCCGCTCCTAACCTAACCGCCAAATCACCACTCTAAACTTACCCACTCCTTAACACAAACCCTCCCCCCTCAAACCCTTTCCCCCACCCATCCCATTTTATATCTATTGTAAATTGTTAATATGCTAAAATTATTAAGATAATAATACAGATCAGCTGAACTGATTGCATCTATTTCTTTCTTGCATATCTCTGACGCACAAAGGCAAAATCCAGGCTCTGACTTTGATCTCTCACGTTGAAAACTAAATGACCTGACAGTAATACAGAGAACAACAGTAATAACTGAAGATTTACAGCTTTTACTTTGGAAGTCAGCCCGTGGTAACAGCCTGGCTCTAAAGATGGGAATGCTGGCTCGTCAGTCGGTCTACCACTATGCTGAAATATCTCAACAGCTATTGGATGGAAAGAAAATGTGTTTTCTGACTAAATACCTGCTTAACTGATGTCTCTCCCAGCCTTGGCTTGCATTTCATCCTTATGAGCAAATGCTTTTCTTCTGTTGGCTGCAAACAGCAAGTTTAAAGCCTTTTTATTGTGCTTTTTTATACCGATATCATCATTTTCAATGGAGACGGATTGAAAGTACCGCTTTGAATCATGATTTTATATTTTTTATTTGACACCACCAAGGTTGTTGCTGAAAGAATGAGACTAAAACTTTCATACACAAGCCATAAGAATACATCTAAGTAACACATTCATATGATGAGCCCGGCAGTTCACACGCGTCTTTGGCGGCTTTAACTTTCTTGCTTTGAGCCTTCTTCCATTTGTCCAGTGGTTTGCTCTCCTTTTGTATTAAACATTCCACTCTGCTGCCCGCAAACTTGTCCATGTTTGCAAAATCATGGTGATATGACGCACACACCTTGCCTTTCATGTGAATCAGTGGCTAGATGTGAAAACCCCCCTCCTTTCCCCTACCCATCCTCCGACACCATCCTTTGCTTACACCCCAAAACAAACCCTCCAGCCCTCGTCCCTCCCTTCTTATACATGTATTGAATATTGTGAGCTTGTTGATGTAAATGTTGTTGAAAATGCGAGAGGAAGTATTAGAGTAGATGTTTTGGTGTAACAGATTAGACACGAGGGTCTCTTTTAATCTTAATCTAAATATATCAGGTATTTCAGACATCAAGTACATACATTAACACATCAGTATGATAAAGGAATAGAAAAAAAAAGTTGCAGCTTTTGCCACAGTGATATCTGCTTGAATATCTTTGACGGCATGAGGGTTGAGAATAACATTTCAATCATTTAGATTATCAGATTAAATCTGTCCTAATTGTAATGCTAGAAAATCCTCCGCCTTTACCCTTTTGATCGGCCAAAAGGGTATACCCAGGGCTGTGTTTAGTTTAAAATCTTCCTTCTTAAATCGTAATGCTACAGTACACAGTTACATTTGAGAAACCACTGTTCTACCAAAAATGTGTCAATTGCTGGGGTGAGGCCCTCTCCTGTTTCAACATGTCAGAGTCAGGTCCTTTAAGAAATGTTTTTTTCCTTTTGGTGCGAAAGAACTCAACTGTCCTGCAGACAGACCTTGTAGATGTTTTTTTCAATCACAAGCTCAGTATTGGCGTATAGGTGTAATGCACAGGTGTCCACATACAGTCGGCCGTGTTGGGTGTATGATGACATGAGCCCCTGCTAATTTAATGATGATAACGATTCATCCTTAAATGATGACCTACACCTGCACAAACGGAGGCCAAATGAAGGCTGTATAGGATCTGAGAGCTCCTTTATTACATGGTCCTAAATGCAAAGAAAAGGCCGGATTACTCTGAGGAATCAGAGACTGTCTTAAAGAACAAAGAGTTACACAGCACTGCAGTGAAAAAGGCAAAATACCTCAGAATCTACCATAAGCACTGCCACGACGTCTGCACAGCAGTCAGCTCAACGTCTACTCAGTGGCTGACAACTCATTTGTATACAAGATAGCTCAAAATGTATTGAGTGTATTACCGCGAGTTTCAGCACTGTGAGGATCAGACCACCCTGTCAAAGTGGAGTTCTATTTATCCATCTACATTGTTTCGGTGCAAGTCATGGAGTTTTGGAGATACCAGCTGGAGAGATGCTCTTTTGAATATAATGGGACACGATGGCGCTCGCTTGTTGGTGACCAAAAGCCACCGACAACGAATGACAAGTGCCAGTGGTGCAACTTAGACCACACATGCTCCCGGGCTGGTGTGTCAGAGCACCTAGTCTCCAGGCCAATGCGGAAATAACCCTGATAACATCACTATAACAGCACCAGGGTCAGCGACCATTTTCACACAGTGGCCATTTACCCCTGACGTCATGCTCAGGGTGGAGAGCTGAATGCTTCTGGACTGATCAGCAACTGAGAAGACACTCCAGATTTTGACAATTCACCATCCCTTGAATTGCAGATCATTCGGGAAGTTGCATAATGCCAAGAGTATTTCCAATTCCCTGAGTTTAAACAGCTTAAAACATGGAACAGCAGCATAACATTTTTCCCAGCATTTGAGCTTTCATCCTTGGGTGTGACATCAGAGGTAAATGGGTGCAGTGTGAATATGGTGTAATTACTCAGATTTTGGTGATCTCGTCCAAGGATACAGGGATTATCCAACTGTGTTCAGGCTGAGAGGCACTCATTGTGACGAGTGAACCAGTAAAATGGTTTACCACACATTAGGAAGGAGATCAGTTTTTTTGTTGCTGTACTATAGGACTGATAAACTACACAGTGTAAACTGTACGATGTGACATCTAAAGACTTCATGTTGAAGTGCGGCCTAACATTTTTACCAATGGCTTCATCGCTCCACACTAAACGCTGCTGCTAGACTATAAGATGCGGCTGCTGTGGCTCAGGGGTATTCCCAGTGGCTTGTTGTCGGAAGGACGCTGGTTCGATACCCATGGCTTGGCCTGTTGCAAGATACCGAACCCCAAATCGCTCCTGATGTGCTGTTCGGCACCTTGCATGGCTGCCACCGCCATCAGCGTATGAATGTAATTACTGTAAGTCACTTTGGACAAAAGTGATTGCTAAACGGCATCAATAAATGTAGCAGTGGAGTGAGCAGGACGAAGCTTTTTCCAGCTCCTGTCAGCGTCCACCAGAGGGCGCCCTATAGACAGAAAAGCAGCGGAACCTCATCACTGCCCACAACCAAACAATTTGTCGCTTGTAATTTGCCAAAAAGCAAACTTTGCACTACTTTAAAGGTTGTGAGTGGACATTTCACTAAGCATGTGTGTGTGTGTGTGTGTGTGTGTGTGTGTGTGTTAACATACATATGCAGGTTATCTTAAACAGGCTGGGGGTAGAACACAGAGCACTTATCCCACAGCCTGATACTTTCCATTTAAATAACTCAATGAAACAGAATGATAGAGTCATCCGAAGGTAATTAGAAATCTGTGTGAGTGTGTGTGTGTGTGTGTGAGAGAGAGAGAGAGAGAGAGAGAGAGAGAGAGAGAGAGAGATAGAGAGAGATTTTCATGGTGTTTTATTCATGGTGCAAGACAGCTTAGGCCTTGCTCTGCTGTTATCTGGTGGCCTCCTACTCCTCCACCACCACAATGGCTCCTGCTACCACATTCATCAACTTGACACCGCGCACACACACACACACACACACGCACGCGCACACACACGCACGCTGCACTCCACACTATCCCATCCCCTGTTCTCTCTCTCTCTCCCCCTCCATATGTCTTTCCCCTCCACATTTCTGCGGCTACATTTCTTCACATTATTGCTCTCTGAGAGGGAGAGAGAGTGAATGATTCTTCTAACTCATCTCCCACTCTTTGTGACACACCATTTGTCGTTCTGATTAGAGCCCATAACGGTTCCTCTGGAGTGTGTGCAAGGCTGCCGGGGTGTGTGCGTGCGTGCGTGCGTGTAAGTAAGTGTTTGGCTACGGAAAGGAAACTGGCTGTCATTAACTTGGACTTGTGGCTGGCTCCATGTCGGCGCTGCTGACAATCTCCTGAGCGCTGAGGAGCAAGAAAGACAGTTGTGTGTGTGTGTGTGTGTGAGTGTGTTCACAAAGCTTTCTACCTACCACCTGCCCCTGTGCAATGAGGAAAAGAGTGAAGTTATGCATTTTTGCTGCAGACATCAGTCCGCAGCGTCACTTTTGCACTGCAAATTTGTGATTTACCTTCTAGCCTTGTAGCCACCCTAGTGAACGTCGGTTGGTTGGCTCAGCTCCTCGGTCCAGACTTACAGACATTTCAATGATTATTGGATGGATCGCTGAGAAATATGCTGCTGACATTCATTTTAGAGGATGAAGACTTTGGTGATCCTCTAGCTCCACGATGAAATTTACTGGATGGATTGCATTGATATTTGGTTCATGCAGCCCTCATGATGAAGTGTCATCGCTTTGGTGATCCCTTATCTTGGCATCATCAGGTAAACATTTCAATTCATCAGGTGCTGATTATGACCAAATACCAACAAAAACAATGATATTCCCATGAGCGTCAGCTGTACTTTGTGCTAATTGTCAAACGTTAGCATGTTTGGACATGTTCTAGATTAACAGTGTCCATACATTACAGCCGCTAAGCAGGTTTTTGAGTGTAAATTTGCTCATTTTGGAAGTGAGAGAGTAAAGGAAGCAAAACCAGGAGGCATGAATACTAAATCCACATTACATGTATCGTGTCATGTCCTATTAGTGTGGAACCATTCAGTAAGCTGATATTGTAGTAACTGCTGAGCAGTACACTAGGACAATCCACAATAATGGATTCTCGATCGGATTGGGATCTGGGGAATTTGGAGGCCAGGTTCTAGAGCCATTCCTGAGTGGGTGTTGTGGTGTGGCAGGGTGCACTGACCTGCTGACGGGTCCATCGCCATCAGGGAGCGCCATTGCCATGACGGGGTGAGCTTGGCCCGCAATGGTGTTTGGGGTGGTCCACTCTTCTTCGACGGCTTTGCGAAGCTGCTGAACTCTGTTTTGCATTTGTGCCAATAAATCCTACACGCCGGACCTTTGAGATTCACCTTGCTGCTCTTGCCTGACATACAACAAATTCTAATTATCAGACTGAATCATTTTAGTGATTCATCAAGTAGAAAATACAGAACACACTCCCAAAGGTGAAGTGGAGTCACATTTTCATCATAAATATATGATAATTAATTAATATATGATAAGTAAATTCACATATAATTCATAGATAAATATAATAAATTGTAATTTATGTGTTTTTGTGTGTTGGAAGAAGTTCCTTGAAAACCTGGACATGTGCGATAAGCATTTATCATTATTTTTGACATTTTCTACAATAAGTGATTAATGAAATGAAGCGGCAGATTCAGTGATAAAGAGAAATTGTTGTGTCTCACAGCCCTGCGGCGACTCTTGCCTGATTGGATTTGCGTAGGAAACCGATGAGTTTAAATCCGGGCTGGCCGTACTATCAACAGTTGCTCTACTTTTTCACACCAGTAATGAACACCTCAACATCGTGCTCTCGGGAGATGTTCAGGTGCGTGCTTGGGGGTGGATTGTAGCAAACACCTCCAACTGCAGCTCCCCCCCCCCGTTCACCCCCACCTTCCTCCTGTCCTGTCCTTCATCCTCCCTCTTCCTCTCGTTTTTCTCTGTCCTAGGTGGTGTCGCTACTGAACATGAGTAATGATGTTGTCATCTCTGTTAGTCTCCATTTATCACTGTCAGCCGGGAAGCAGGAGTGTGGTGGATGAGTGTGTGTGTGTGTGTGTGTGTGTGTGTGTGTGTGTGTGTGTCTGTGAGTGTGTGTGGTGCCGGTTGGTGGGGGGTAGAGAGTCGGAGAGAAACGCGGCAGCCAGGGAGAGTGGAAAAGGAAAGATGTGGCTGGAATACAAGCAGAGGATGTAGAGGAAGGTGGTCGAAGAGGAGTGATGAAGAAAGGGGGCGTGGCTTACAGAGGATGAGTAGGAGTGAGTTTGAAAGAAGCCGATCGAAGAAAAGACTAATTATCACAAAAAGGTCCCGGCCCTGCATGTGGTCTGTCTGTCTGTCTGTCTGCTGACACCAACGGGGAGCCCATGATTCATCGTCACTGTTACTGCCAGACAGAATTAAGGCTCTGCTCTTTAGCATATGCAAGTCTAATTATGCAAATCAGGTCTGTTAGACAAAACATTACTGCAGCAGTTAGTCAGTCTGGTTTCTAGGCGCTACATGAATGTGTGTACATTTGTCTCAGTCAGTCTTGCGACCCTGAAACGAAATGAGATTACTGGTTGTCAGCTAAACGGGTGAGTATTGATGTCGTCGTGTGTTCCTAGACGCAGCGTCGCTGTTTACTGAGCGCAGACAGTGACAGTACCCACTATCTAATTTATAAAATGAATGAAAACTTAAAACTTTTCCCCCGCATTTCATTTCCATCACCACATTTTCTTTCCATCACCGTATTTTCTGCATATAGGCCTATGTTAATAATATGGGCATGTGCAAACATGTCCAGAGCAGCGATTGGTTCAGGTTTTTGTGGGAATGTTTGTGTAATATCAAAGGACGCTGGTGAGGTTATGTGCAGCTAGCTAACTTAACTAAAAACACTGGTGGCTTAACCGCAGATCACGGACATCTGTGACGTCACCCATTGCTTTCCGAAGAGCCATTGTGAAGCTCAGTGTGGTTGCTCCCACTGTCGCCATCTTTGTGATACCCGATACTGCCCCCCCTCCCCCCTCCGCGCCGGCGCCGCCAATACAAATATTGGCATGGAGGTGGAGCATGGTGGAACTGAAGTAGCATGAATGAAGCCTGGTTACTGACAGCTAGCTAGACAGCTAGTGGCTAGCTGTCACTTGAAAGCATCTGCACACTTAGCTATGTGTAACTTTTAGCCTTAAGTTACACAAGTGAGGTCTCATGGATATTGAGGGTTAGGGCCTCGAGTGGCCATTGGAGGAACTGCAGTTTCAGCACTTCCACCACTGTTGCTATTTTGGTGACCTTTCACACCCTCTTAGCGACTTTAATTGCGAAAGAGCTACACTTGACTTATTTCAGAAAACAATCAAGACACTGTCATTCATTCCCATGTATGCTGTTCAGAGTAAGCATTGATGAAGGAGTTGACATGTGTTGGGTTAGGGGGGAACCTGTGTTGCTTTGAATGTCTCTGAAGTGCAGCTTGCTAATCTGTCTCTCTCTCTCTCTGGAATAGGGTGTAGCTAGTTAACATGTAAATAGTTGGTCCTGATCTCCCTCCTTTGGTACATTCTTTTACGTCAAATCTAAGATTTCCATGCTGTGACTGTGATTATTTGGCTATGGATTTCTCAATCTACCCTTGACATGGCTTGAAGTGATCTATTCCTTGCTGCAACCGACACAACCACTAAGCTTTAGGCAATCGACGGTGCAATGATGCAATCAATATGCAAATGGTGGCATGCCATCCTTTGGCGACTTTTTGAGCTAGTGTTCGCTACTTTCATTGGAAAATGTTGCCAACACTGACATCCAAATTGGCCTTTTTTCCAACTCTGGAGGTTGATGTTTGGACTTAACACACTGAGCACCAGCATTTTCAGCTAGCAACTCATTTAAGCAAATTTTCATCAGTGGATGTTCTGTTAATCAGCCATACACTGTACTGTAGGCTACTGCTGGAGTTACGCTGTATAAACTCAGTGTAACAGTAGCTTAATTGTTTTAGTCAGCAGGCTAACAAAGTAAGCTAGCTAGTAAGATACTTGGTAGTTAACTGACAGCCTACTTTATGAAGTTATCTTCACGTTCAAGTGCTGGTGTCTTGTTTTCACAATGGAAATATTTATAACTTGGTTTTATTTTGTCATCCTTGGCATGCTGTAGATTAAATGATTTAACATGTTCTTAATATGTTAACCAATCTAATACCTTCAGTGATATTGTATCTCAGCTAGCTAGCATCTGTTAACCTGCTACTACTTTCTGTCAGTTTTGTGCTAAAGACAAATAAACCCAATGAACAACAAGCTTTCATTTAATATGATCAGCGAGAACATTCTCTCTTTATTGTATCTTTTTGAAAAACAAACAAAAAAAGTCTTTTGTAATTCTCTTTTGTTAACATTTCAGAATTCTGTACAGGATAAAAAGAAATAAGCACTGCTTAAGAACAGAGTCAAATCTCAAACTAGAAAAAAAACAAATGAAAAAAAAATTCCAAAAAAGAGAGGAGGTTTACAATACAAATTAGTAGTAAGACATTGTCTGAAGTGCAATGGCATAGCTCAGATGGGTTAAACGTGAAACCAAAAAACTTCAAAATAAAAATACTTCTCTATTTTCCAACAAACAGTAAATTCTTTACAGAGTAGAGACTGTATTATCTGATGTATTTAAACCTGTAAAAACATATTTACAAATAGCCATTATCTTTTATATACTTTTTCTCATAATCACATATATGTCAGCACCAGTAAAAAAACAAACAAATAAAATAAAACAAAGAACATCAACAACAACCATTTTTGTTAAAATGTTGTCTACAGACTTGGTCCCGGTACATAATGATATTTGGAGGAAGCTTCCTTTCTCTTCCAGAAGGGATTTCAAACCAAATCATGAACCCTTTACTTTGAAGAAGACTAAAAGGTCACAAAGGCTGTGACCTTAACACTGACCCAGAGGTGTTTCTTTACCTTCCCATCTCCAGTTTGGAGTGGTAGTCGTCAGGTGTTTTCCTAGACACCGCCTCCATTGCACTCTGAGCTGTGATTTGATTTGAGCCTGCCTGGAGTGCTGGAGCGATATTAAAGTTTTGGAAGCATGAGCAGTGGAGCCATTGAAGTGGTGACTGCTCCACTACATTTCTTGCACAAGGAAGGCTCAAACAATCAGAGAGGGTTTTTTATTTATTTGACCATCTCCCCCGGATAAAACCAGGGGACGCTACAACCCTAAACACCTGTCTGCCGTTGACCTCCAGACTCCACACAGTGAGGCGGAAGGACTTCTACCCCCCCCCAAACATGACAAAATCAAAGTACAGAACCTCATTCGTGGGTGCTACCAAATGCAGCAATGCTTACAGGATGATGGGTGGTTAAAGTTTGTTTTAAAGGGTTGGATTATACAACATCAACAACCATGAGAACAAATGCATTGATGGCAAGGATAAGTTTACAGAGAAGAAGGCTTTTTGGTTTGTTGATTACAGCGTCATCCTTCAACCTTTCACTCTGATGAGCTAAATACAAAGTAATGCACATACAAACACGCTTTCATTCATCTTTTAACCAAGATTACAAAACAGTTAGAGAAGTAAGGTGTTACCAACAACTACTGTATTAAAACCTATTTGACACATATTTATTACTCAACCATTAGGGCAAAAGAGTGGACAGCTTGTTGATGATGGATTAAAGCCATAAGGCCCTGGAGGAAAGCCTACAGTATGCTAGTAAGCTCAGAGAAGGGGAGACACTGACTTCAGTGGAAGCACTGATTGTTTTGATGCTAACTGGCGCTAACTGGCGTCACCCTTTAAGCCAGCCGTCTGAAGTTTCTCTACTGTCTATGAAATAAACTCAAGGCTTAGCAGTGGTTCATTTTCCTAGTAAAGCGCTGGAAGGGGACAACTCGTATTTCTTCACAGTAGTGTTACAGTATAGCACAGTTACGTTCTAGTTTGGAGCGAGGGCGTTTTATAGCTGCGGTACAAGAAAAGCCACAATGTAAAGCAGGGCCACGGTGATTGACAACTAGCTGTGTCACAATGGGAGGGGAGGCTGTTCTGCGACAGGAGGACAAACAGATTTTCAAAAGACAACACAAACTAAAAGAAGGCTAATTTGAACTTTTTTTTCCTTTCCTTTTAATCGACAAAGACACAACCAGCATCATTGTTAGAGATAAAACACAGCAACAAACAAAACCATGTGGGTGGGCTTCCAATGAGCTTTTTTTTTTTTTTTTTCCTTAAAAAGAAGTCACTTGCGGTGCTTGAATACATTCAGTGCCCAGCGATCGTTTTGCTTTGTGTCAGCCTGATGTATGTGATGTGGTTTGTGTCACACAGGCAGAAAATTTACTGCAATATTAGCTCTGTTAGCTGCCTCTCACACATCCGCTCATCCTCCCAGGCTGATGTTTGTTTGTCTGTTTGTTGGTTTTGTATATGTGTGTGCATGTGTGCATTAGCTTTTGAGTCCTAGCGCTTGCTGTAGCTGCCTATTCTGTCCCTCTTTCTCTGCTTTTCACTGTCTTTGTCTTTCTCTGCATGCATACCCATCATCCACAGCCATGCACAGGAAATTAACCCCCCCTCCAAAACGCCACCCAGGTCGATTACTCAGCAAAAGCACTAGAGGGCAGAGTGCGCTTGTGTGGCACAATAGAGAAACATCATTTGTTCTGTTATGATGTTCACAATTTAAACAGAGAGAGGAGTGTTGAGAGCGAGGAACAATTCTCTTGAGAGGGGGTGGGAAAGACGGGAGGAGAGAGGGAAGGAAGATGAGAGCGAGAGAGAGATCAAGTGAGAAGAACAAAGTGAGAGAGCAGGAGGGAGACAGATTTGTGTGTGTGCATGTGTGTGTGTGTGTATGTACGGGGGGGGGG
>OMLP01044038.1:7336-17391 GCA_900302685.1 Spondyliosoma cantharus
GGCACACACACAAAAAAAAAAAAAACCTTGCCCTCTCTATGCAGTAGGAGTATAAAATAAATAGCGTTTTATCAAATGGTGAATGCAGGCCACGGAGACTTAGCTCGAAATGTAATGAAAAAGAAAAAAACCTTGAGCAGCCTCTGTCGAAGGCTCAGTGTGAGGCAGAGCTGTCAGCGATGTCTCGGCACACAAAGTGCTCAGAAGTATTCATCGACTCTCCTCGCCATCCCATTCGGGTGGAGGAGACCTTGAGCCAAACAGAAACACGAGGACTGGCCAGCCGAGCGCAGAGAAGAGAAGCAGACAGAGATGGATAGAGAACAACGGCGGAAAGTCTGTCAGCTGGCACATACATCTCTTAATAACAGGCAGCAGCGTAAACAGAGGAGAGAAATGGGAAAACACGTACACTTAATGTCACCAAATGTGTAAGTCACCACCAGCTAAAGTCAGGAGAGGAGAACATGTGGATGTAAAAGGGGATGGATAAAGACGCATCGACAAACGAGAGTAAACGGTGACAACAAACTTTTATCAGGTAATGACTTTTTGAGAGTTCTGCCGGAAAACAAATCCTCGGCCTTCATTCCTTACATGCGACACAAAGAACAAAAGCCCGGAGAGGAACAGCACCTGTCCTCCTCTCCACACACTCGAAGAGGCCAGCACCAACACTCCATTCAAACATATGGGATCAATGTAAAGGCCTTAGGTTCCAACTCGAGAGCGATCGCTACATCGATCTACTGCAGCACACTGTGGCTTTGCTTTCTCCTGACTGCCTGTATGTTGGTGATCTAAGAGCTAAAGCCAAGTCCACGTCTTCACTCCAGATAAATCCATCTGAATCGGGTGTTTGGGGTTGGCTGTGGGGCAAAAGATAGCGGAACAAGCTGTATTGACATACCCATGTCAATGTCAGATCAGCATCTTCTCCAGTGGATTCGAAAGAGCCCGCTTTATAGTTTGTTTGCCAGAAGATGGCACTAACCTGCGTATTTGCCTTTGCTTGGTGCACTGCGTAGCATCGTTGACTGCGCTTCATCACACAAGCCCTTCACTGTGGCCATGGACGAGGCCGAGCGGAATGAACAGAATGCGTTAGCAAGCGGTTATCCACAGTTCCAGGAGACACAGAGTAACATTAGCATTCAGATGTAATCGTGTCTCCGGCCATCAGATGGAAAAAAACAACTCCGCTGCTCACTCTGCGTTGGTTTCCGCCAACACTATCTGGCTCTTTGGATGCTAAATGCTCCACTAGCTGCTCATCATTCCGTCCGTCTGACTGTAAAACCAAAACAGCCAGCCAAAACAGGCTAAAAGGCTCTGTAAAGCTTATAGGAACTGCACAGTCACTGTGACACGATTATATTTCACTGTGGGTTTCTCACATGGAGCGACCCCTACCAGCTCACACAGTCATTTCATCTAATTATTATAAATATTTTGTTTGGTGTTTGAGGGTTACCTCTACAAAATGAACTGTGTTCAAACTCATCCGTCTGTTTGCCTGTAGGCACGTCTTAAAACTTGCTGACTGAAATCTGGTGTTACACTGAAATTAGGCCACAGGTCAAATACGTATCCAACAATTCACTTCTACTCCCACTGAACAAAAAATTACAATCTAATAATTTTGTACTATTAAATTCACAAATTTTGAGGATTGCTCATTTTTATCTTAAGTATATTCTCACTAGATGCAAGTTGATTATGTTAAAGCTCGGATAGGTAGATCATTCTAGAAGCCTTCTGTTTGTCGTTCAGCGGCTAACAGAGTATAGCAGCCCCTGAACCAAAGTCTGAGCTGCTGTGGCACCGACAAAGTAGCTCAGCGGCTCACATCTTCTCTTAAAAGTCTTTTAGTCATTCTGTCGGTCTACCTGCTCGTCTGTCTCTCTGGTTCCCTGAACATGTCCCTCACAGCCACACGAGTGTTCTGAGCCGTGGAAATGTCCCACGAATGCCTGAAATGTGCTCATTCATCCTAAATTTAGCCCACTCTGCTGATCTCCTCGCCACAGCTGTAGGAAACCCTGCATACTCCCCCCCGCCCCTCTGCCAACGAGAACCCGCACAGAGCTGCGCTGTCAAGTGCCGACTGCAACTTTCAAGAATGCGCCGTGTGTTTTGTGTGTAGCTGTCCGTCCTCTGCCTCTCACCAAGGACTACAATGTATGTTTCCCTCGCTTCCCTCTTTTGCACACACGCCCATAAATCAAATAAAACATCCCTCTATCCTCGACCCGAAAACGATGGGCTAACTCATTCAGTTGAGTTACAGTACATCGCAGTGCATGCACAGAACGCCTCAAGGACAAAGGGGCTGAGCTAGTGGCCCGGCTATTCAGCAATTTATCCTCAAGGATGGCATACCGATAATGCCTTGTGGTCTAGACATACGTTTCCATCAAACAGCCCACTTGGAGGTTAGAGATTCCCAATTCAGTGACCTTACTTTTAAGCGCTTTGGCCACAGCTACTGTATAATTTTCTGAACTGAACATAACAATGCTGCTTGCCGAAAGCCTCCTGCTAGCCTCCGTACAGCTGTTTCCAAAAGGACTGAGCATCGACCTTGAGACTGACTCTCCGAGCAAACCAAACTAACATCGGCCGTTGGTTCCTCAAATGTAAATCAAACACTGGAACGGGGACATCACAGATGAGCAACATTCAAATCTCCCCCAACTAAACATTCAGTTTTGTAGCGAGGCTCGTACGAGGGCAGACTTGGAAAAAGCAAAAGGTTTGTGTGTGTGTGCGCGTGCGGACAGAATACAAACCAAAGGCTCTCGTAAAAAGCATGAGTCAGAGCGTGTCCTTCTTTCAGATGGTGAGCCACGCCGCAGCTTTAAATATACCAACTTTGCCCAAGGACACCCTGGGCATAGTCACCCATTCTCAGAGGTTCCTGAAAACATGCTCATAAAGGCTTCTTTGTAACCAGTGACCCTGAAGAAACCCACATCATATCACATAATCTTTCTTTTTTCCCCCATCTGCATCATCAATGTCGTCAGCATCAACAGCATGAATCTTAATCACCATCAACTCTATTCACTGTTGCTGTCATCCTCATTACCATAATCACTTTCATATCTTTCATCACTGTCCTCCCTCTGCCTCATTATCCGCACCACAATCATCATCATCATCATCATCATCCCACTCCAACTGCTCATTGCTCCTGATCCCCACGGCTGCCCGGCAGGCTGACCTGTTCCACTCCCTGTCCCGGTTTCCTCCCCTCTGACGAGTAACTTGGGCTGGCCTACTTCTGACAGAAGGACACACTGTTCGACTCATTAGTCAGGTCGCGCTGAGGCAAAACTACTTCGCTGCACAGCAGAGCAAGAGAGATGAGCTGTTCTTTTAGTGGACAGGAATCAGCAGGGCAGCGGTAGCACCGCAAACAACTGTAAGAAAAACTGTAATAAGCTTAATGGCAAGACGGTGACAGGCTGGTCTGACCTGTTATTACCATCTGCCTGAGTGACCCGGTCACAGGTGGACAGATCTACATCCGTCAGTCCATACCTGGCATCAACATGCATCTATATGCAAATGACAAAAACTTCATGTATAACATCTGCCGAACTTACGAGACGGCACAAATAATTAAGCACCTGTTGTTTTTACCAACACAAAAAAACGGCTGTAGCTCAGGAGGTAGAGCAGGTCGTCTAGTAATCGGAAGGTCGCTGGTTTGAGTCCTGGCTCCTCCTGGCTGCATGTCGAAGTGTCCTTGAGCAAGATACTGAACCCCAGCACCGTGCATGGCGGCCTCCGCCATCAGTGTATGAATGTGTGTGTGAATGGGTGAATCTGGCAAGTGTTGTCAAGCGGCTCTGAGCAGTGAGTAGGCTGGAGAAAGACAGAAATACGAGTCCATTTACAACAACCCACAAGATTGTGTGATTTTTGATTTTTTTTTTATTGTTATTTTTGAGGGAGTGTGTGGCTCTTCTCCGAGGGTGGCAAAGAAGTAGTCTACATTGATTACTATTTACAGCATTTATCAAATTTGACCTGTTTACATCAATAAAATGTCCTCTTTAACACATTTGGCGTAAATGGAGAAATCAGTTGAAATGTTGTGTGTAATTAATCAAGACTTCAGACGTGGAGGCAGACAGGCTGGTATAGTGACGCACCGACACTTTTTGCAAGGAAGGAAAGAACTGAATTTGCATAGATGAAGGCATAAATGCCTTTGAATTTGTTGCAACTGTTTCACAATTTCTTTAAGTGTCCCCTCACTCAACAACTCTCAAAACCGTGTGATTTGTTGAGGGAGTCTGGGGATACTGGGGTCGCTCGTTTGAACGGCTGGACCAGCTGAAGCAGATGGTGTGCGTCTGCTGCTAACATCGGCAGGTTGAAAGAGCTCGGACATGTAAACGTGCATCGCAGTGAGCCAAATGGAAATCAGACAGTATGCAATCCACTCTGCCTGTTGTTGTTGTTGTGGAGGACATCAGTTGAGTAGGTGGCCCTTCAATGTGTCCTTCTGATCACTCGTGCCCATCACCAGGTCTGAACAGGGCCGGAGAGAAAGGTGCTAATTTCTCCTCAAATCAGTGGACAGTGTGAGATCCAACCGACGCTCAACAGGATAGAAGTGCTCAGACACAATGTCTCCCCACGGGACAATTCCGGCAGCATTTTGCATTAATAGATTTCTATTCTATTAGCTGCAAATGACTTCATTTTCACCAGAGTGCCACTAAATAGCACTAATATGGCTCCTATTATTTTTAACTTAAGACTTTCTACGTCGGCCCTGCTCTTGCCTGGAGACAGCTGGGATTGGCTCCAGCAACAAACCCCGCGCCCCCATAAAAAGGGATGAAGCGGTTACGGACAATGACGTGGCATGACTTCCTACATCGCTGGCTTCACACCGGCAGAAACGCTGTGAAACTGAAGGTCGTGTCACTGGATCTATTTAGATTCCTCATTTGCCAGGAAACTTGGCACCAGGCGAGCACGCGTAAAGATTTTTACAGGTGATGCAGAGAGAGACATATAGACGTTGAATGGTCAGTGCTTGTATTGTCCTTACATTCTACACAGAACATAAAGAGTATGTTTTCAGCACCAAAAACCAAAACAATCAGAGCAAGCACTCACTCTCATTGCTGACACCAGTGCAGAACCAGGGCCAGGATGTTTTCCAGGAAGACTGCCTGTTCTGGTTATTTCTAGTAATCGGTCTCAAAATCCCCAGCAGTCTCTGCCAAAGCTTTGGTCAAAGCGCTCTCCGACCGTTTCAGAGAGGCCGTCCATGTTTCTGCCCTGAGGTTCGCAGGGCTGCTGAGAACAGCAGGGTCCCTGCACCAGGTAAATGTTCGGACAGGAGAGGCTCCAGGTTGCAGAACCAATGGAAACAATGGGATCAGAACTTTACTTTTGGTCCATATACCGGCAGAGATAGAGGAATACTGACTATTAGAAAGCTGGTCCGTCAGAATTGCCAGTGGTAGTTCTAGTGTCACAGTGAAAATAGAAACATCAGAGAACGAGGTAAAGTAAGACATGAGCAGTGAAGTGCTGGTGAAGATATCCTGCAGTGTGCTTTAAAAAGGACATCTGGTAAAACCCAGAAATATATGGAGCCTGGGACTTTCACAATGGAACTCATTTAGCAGCAGCCAGCCCAAACTCGGACAAACTTGGGCTATGTGAGAGCCGCTTTCTTTGACAGCTCAATAAAGCTCCAACCAAGTTGGCTGACCTTTGCCCCCCGCCATCTGACAAAGCTAACAAAATCAATCTTTTCACTGCTGACTGGGAGTGATTTTGTGCCGAGCCATCCATGACCCATTAAGGTTCATTAGTTTCCTCCCAGGCAATTTGAGGAGCACGGTGGCGTACGTGAGGGGCTGAATATCAGGTGGAAGACACGCATCCACTCCACTCGCTGATGCCTTAGACTTTTTCAGCGCAGGGACATACTTACATTATTATTCTGTCTCTGCCTTTTATTCCACATTGGGAGAAATCCGTTGCAGGGGGTCCGTTTTCCACCTCACGCTGCCCCACTGGTTATAAATGGGACCTTTCAGAGACGACCTTTCCTCCACTGATTGAAACACCATTTCCTGCAGGACTAGCACACTGAGGCTATTGATATCTATCTCTATCTAACCCTAACCCTCACTGCAGCCCCTTCATATTTACTAGTGACCCAGAGGCCTCTGGTCCAACATTCATATGGTGTCAGCTTGCAGCACACAATGGGTGCAAGGAGCATAAATGCACACAAACATATTGAGAAGTCGATCTAAGAGACACAGGGCAGGGGTTTCACTGCAACTCCTGCTCCTCTCCAAATTAAATCTGACGGGGGAACTTGACACTTTCAACATGAGAGCAAAGCATCCGAGCCAAGTCAAGAAAAGAGAAGAAAAAAAAAAAACTCCTCCATCTAGAACTATATTCAAAGAGCCCACAAGTCAAAATAGCCTGTACCAGAGAATCTAACGGTGACCCACTATAAAGCACGGTACATTAAATTGACTTCCCTGTGGATTTCTTGCTTGTACTATTAAAAAAAAAAGGCCTGTCAGTTCCCTGACGTTTTGAGGGTAAGGCAGAGATGAGATGAGAGCGAGGAAGAAGAGGGGAGAGAGGTAGAAATACAGCGGGGGCAGAGAGAGAGAGAGATGCGGTGTATTGCTGCATCTCCACAAGGCTAAAGGATAAAAACCATGTCCCCCTAGCTCCCCCGACCAATTACTAACACACACATTGATTCATTGAGGCGACGAGGTGTGGAGAACACGGGCGCGGACGTGGCCGCAGTAAATAGTCGCAAAGGCTTACACATTAATCTATACAAACAAAGCTGCAAGTTCACACGGTTGAGAGGTCAAAATACATCAGCAGCAAAGAATTACGGGCTTTCATACGAACGCATGGTGTGTGCAGGGGAGTGTGAGAGTGAAGGAGATTACCTGTAGGTCAAAGAATTTGCTGTATCTTCTGTAGATGATGTGGGAGGTGTTGTCAGAGTAGGTGACATTAATGAGATATACCTGCCAAGAGAAGAAAGGCACATTTAAAACACGGGCCACTGTCCAACCAACAGTGCAAATTCAAGAAGCGGCAAATAGCTTTCTGTAAATGGCAAATAATCTATAACATTGTCAATGATTTTCTGACAATCAACTTATCATTTACCTTACAAGTCTTTTCTCATTAACACAATAGATGTCAATATACTGTAGCCTGTAATATACGTAGACGTGTGTTGCAGTGCCGACAAACTCACAGGCAAACATGCTCGCACAGCCCGAGACCAATCCGCCCGACGTGGATGTTCAATGACACACAGGCATAAATCTGTCCGTGGTCTGTCAGGGTAGATGATGACATCATCCCTACTTTGTCAGCACACTCGAGCGCCGGCCTTCACCCTCAGCTAAAGCAATGCTGTAACCATAAGAGGCCTGGTAACATTGAGATGGAGTCCATTTATCTGTCAAGAGGAGGCAAGTGATGCTGCGATCATCTCTAATCTAATGAAACATAGATTACCAAGGTAACAGATCCAGAGGCCAGGGATCTTTCATCAGAGACTTTTGGAGCAGGTGGGATTCCTCAACTGCTGATATAGAGATGTTCAGAGAGTGGCTCTGGATGTGAAATTACCCAAGTGGCTGATCTGTTACATAACATTAGGCTGCATGCTTTTGAAGAGGAAATTACACCCAGTTATTTGTTCATTGGGTGCAACTCCAGAGTCAATGGCAAACCAACGCAGCTTTGTAAAGCCGATATTGTTCTAGTACTCTTTTAGACCTGAGAATGAGACTCAAGAATCAGCTCTCTATCCACTTTGAGTCTGAGGATAGGTAGATATTGGATCACGTCTCTCTCTCTGTAGAGCATAAACGTGTATTTATAGTATAAAATGCTAAGATGAGTTACCAAATAGAGTCGGGCAACAGTTAACATACCTGGAAAAAACAGGAAAACATGAGAAAGGAAACAATGCAACTACAGCAAGTCCGAGACATCAAAACTGGTTCTTTCTCATTGCCTTGAAAAACAAGCATCTTCTTGTTACGCTGAAGGATGGCCTTGTTGGTCAGTGCCTTCCAAACTGCATATGCGCTGTTCTTAAGAGTCCTATGAGTGTTTTCTTATCCGACATCTCCATGTTCACTGCTTGATTATTATAATCATGGTGAGAAGAGGTGCTAGTTTTAGGGTAATCTTGGACGTGCGTTACTTCCACCTTTGCTTCTGAGATGCAAGACCCCAAGAGATCTCCGAGGAAAAATGAAGAATTGAAGCATTCTAACGCAGATGCTATTCTCCTTCTGATGAGGACAGAGTCAAATAACCAAAGCGTTGCACCAACATAGAAATACTAACCATTAAGAGTTGAACAAAAATGTAATTTCTTGCATTATATTGACCTTGAACAAAACAGAATGGAGATTTTATTCATTACTGGTGTCCCTCTTTGTGTCTACCATTATGAAATTACAACAGATATTTAAAATACCGGGGAAAAGCCGTCAATTCTGACACAGATTTGCCTTTTTTTTCTATTGCTGCTGCCAGATCACAACAGCCTACACAAAAGCATTCATGACGCTTCCGTATATGTTCTACCCACCAAGCACTACAAAGCTGTATAAATCTAGCGTGAACTCAATGTACAGCTAAAATTGCCATTATCAAGTGATTTGCAATAAAACAAGATGCTGTCGCCCAGCCAAGGCATTCCAGTTAAGTGGCCCAAACACAGTACAAACAGAAATCCACTTAGCGTCAAGCCGCCGAGAACACAGACAGAACTGACTCTGCCTCGTGTGTAGCATTCTGATTAAATAAAGACAACGCGTTTCCCTGGTGAATCGTTCGTGCTCCTTATTCCAGCAGGCTTCATCTCTCTGACTGATCTTACAGTGTCACTCCAACCCTCTGTGTCTGCCAAGAGCCTCCAGAGCAGAGCCGAGATGAATGAGGTTGAGTGAAAGACCCTGACGTTGACGTACGAAGGGCAGCAGCTTGAAACAAAAGGAGGTTCCACAACAAAGCCGGGGGTTAAAAGGCCTTGTTGGTGCTGGAAGGGGCTCAGATGCTGCTGGCAAGGAGCCACTGCAGTATGTTCACTCCCATACAAACACAGCTACTGGCATCCAGAAGCTGTGACTGTCACACTACACTGACAAACTCGTTCTTAGCATGGTAGGGTGTCACCACACCAATTAGTTTGGGCATTTACAGCTATGAAAATGTGCTCCCCGGGGTTCTGTTGGGTTACAAATTCAAAAAAGTCAAAAACCGGCTCATGTAGCCACAGTCAGTCATGATCCCAAGCGTCTTTGGGATTTTGTAGCACAACAAGGACTCATGGGTATAGAAAACCAGTCGTTGAACTGCTCATTAACAAAGAACTACATTACAAAAAACCTGAAAGACCACACATGGCAAAGTGAGGCAACAGTTGGCTGAGGTGCACAAGTCCCCCGAATATCTTTATGTTTCTGCAAGTATAACAGTTAACACTGTTGGGGAATGTGAGGGGCTGTCCTGGCCTTTGACACTGAGGGTTAGAGCTGTGTGATATTACGATATATATCATAGTGCGATATAAAAACGTCTACCGTAGGATATAACCCTCTGTTGTTTATATCGGAATCTTAGCGTATAGGCTACTTGTTTAGCACTGTTGCTACGCTAACGTTAACGTACACTACGGTTGTGATTTAATACGCCGTGTAAAGCACAACTCAATGTCGGAATGGCCGTTGGATATCCAAAAGTTGAGTTCAAAACAAGTTCATTGTATGAAGGCGAATGTAACTGCAGCAACACTACTGCTTCGTGGCAGCATTTTTACGTCATCCGCAAGGACTCGTTTACGCCACTGGTTGCTCGGGAGTAAACAGAGGCAAAGCAGCATGGCGGAGACGGAGGAGAGCACAATGGAAGACGAAAATAACATTACTAGTAACGTTACATCAGACGCAGATACAGAAGCAGAACCCCAAGGGATATATATCGTTATCGGGATATAAAATTAG
>OMLP01044039.1:0-12545 GCA_900302685.1 Spondyliosoma cantharus
TAAGTAGAAATGGCAGATCACTATGGCAAGAATTACTGAAGCTGATGCATCCCATGAATACAAATATAAAACGTCTAAAATGCTTTCAGAAGGAAAAACAAACTTGTTGCTTAATGAGGTACCCTGAAATTAATTTGAAGTATATAAGAACAGAAAACAAATATGCATGGGCACTAGGTTTGGGTCACGTTTAAAGGGATAGTTTAATGTAAATGAAAATAAGTATATTTGCTCTCTTGCAAATATCCAATGAGAAGATCAATACCACTCACATGTCTGTACAGTAAGTATGAAGCTACATACTAGCTGCCGGTTAGCTTAGCCTAGCATAAAGACTGGAAAAAAGGGGGAAGCGCCAAGCCTGGCTCTGACTTAATGTAACAAAACAAAATCTGCCAGCAAGCACCTACTGAGCTCAATAATCATTACCTTATCTTATTAGTTTAATCTGCACAAAAGCCAAAGTTTTTTTTTAGCTATGTGCAAGCAACCATCTATTAACGTTTCTGGAAAAGAAATAGTCCAGGACACAACCTAAATTATTGCTTTTACGCTTTTTATATTAATAATTCAGCTTTAGGGTCAGGGAGGCACATTTTGTTAACTTTGGACAGAGGCAGGTTAGCTCTTTCCTCCTGTTTTCAGTCTTCATGCTAAGCTAAGGGTGTACTCACACTTTGCCCAGTTGCTCCGTATCGTGCCAAAGCACAATTGTCCCGCCTCCTCAGTCCCCCGCTAGCCTATAATCACATTGCTCTGGAGCACCGTTACCTTTATTACATACATCATCATGTATTAGTGCCGTCTTAGCACAATGGAGAACAACATAGAGAACATGACAAATGTTACTGACTTTTTTGTGGCTTATTTATGTAATTTTGGTCTTTGACGGTACTCTCACATTCCTGGATTTCTTGATTTTGCCAGGTGGCGTAATACGCCTGACTATACTTCATGTCCACATTGCGCACCCATGTTTGTGCTTGTGCATGAGCAACTGTACCGCTCTGAAGCACACCTCTTCCAACCATGCCAGGGCCAAGAAATTGTACTGTGCTTGAGTACACAGTACACAGATCAAACAAAGTGGAATTTGGGGGTTAACCGCACTTAGGCACCTTACAGATTGCCTAGTGTGAGTGCACCCTAAGCTAACATAAAATGTCAGCTGTTTTATGGTTTGTTCAATTGATGGTGAATGACTATGTTTTGTAGCTTATGTTGTACATTTCCCCTTTGATGTGAATAATCAACTAACTTCTCTCCTTAACAGAAATGTACATAAAATCAACCTTAAAATACAACTGCTTCCTCAATTCCTGTCAAGTTCACATTTACAGACTAAACATAGCAAGGGCAATATCTGATCTCTCTCTTCTCTGCACCTTACACCCCGCTTTTTTTTTATTTATTTTTTTAGTTTGAATTAAAGTGTTACTGTGCTAAAACACAATACTTTGACTATTTCCCTACACATTGCTTACAAAGATACATCTGTTTGTGCATGTTTTATCAATGGATGTTTAATGACAACATATGTCACTCATATGGGCACAATGGCAATACAACGATGGTGGACATGCACAGAGGACGCTGACCCTAAACTGAACTGTTTTGAACACAGATTCAAAACACTCTTCATATTTCATTCTGAAGCTTTGTTCTCTGTTAATGATGGTGTCAGATGAAATTCAGCTCTGGCACTGAGCTAAAACAAAGTAAAATGTAGTATGGAGAGAGGCCTTGCGCTTCCCCTGCGCATGGAAACTATTATGGGTGCACAAATCAAATGAAAGTCTGAAGTATAACCACATGTTTATGTGCCATGCAAATATTACCCTGGTTAAAGACGTCATTGAAGTGGGCCTCGGCTGTGCAGTCGCTGACCAAATACAGTTAGCGTCTTGGTGATGAAGCTGGAAGCGGTCCACTCTAACTGCTAGCTAGGTTTATAAATATGTCTTAGCGGAGATTACCCTGAGGGTAACCCCTCGCACTCTTCCCCATGGAGTTCCTATTGCTCACTTTGTCACATCCTTTCTGCTTCATATAAATATTTGTACTGCAGATTTTCTTGGCAATGTGGCTGACATCAGACACTGCTGAGAGCTGAGCAGGGAGGATAGTTCAGACCTTAGTGGGTGGATCTTCTGGCTGACTTTTTGCAGCCAATTTTAACAGTTCAGCTGCAGCGTGTTACTTAAATATAACACATGCTGGTGGCTGCTAAGGGTGAAAATGAAGATACTAGCATCTTGCTGACCATGTGAAGCAATATCTACGAGAATAAATCAATCTTTTCTTACTTTGTGTAATGCATCTTTCAAATCTTAAATCTCAAATCTTTTACATAAGGCCAAAAGGTTGTTGATTCCTGAGTATTTTTTAAAATGTTTAAAGGGACACAATTATAAATGTCTCACCCCTTGACTCGCTCAACAGAAATGCATTAGAGGAAAGGTTTCAATATGAGAAGTTTCAATTGACGTTTCAATAAGAGGACGTTCCTCTCCAAAAGAATGTTGGAAAGCAATGTAACCGCAGGTCCAATATGGATATAAAGCAAATCTTTGCTCATTTTAAACTATACTGAAGAAATCGGGGAGCACAAGTGTACTTGTTTTTGGACTTTCCTTCTTAGAGCCTTGTTAAAACCCTTAATTAGCCATTTAAACCTCACTTACAACACTAATTTAACAATAAATTTATTTATTTTTCCTTTTAACATCCTCTCCATTACCTTCAGTTAAGCAACACTCAGTTGGAGGTACACTCACTGGACAAAACCTCCTACCTTCATGACAGAAGGCTGGCCAAACAGCAGCAGGACAAACAGAATGAAAGCCCAAAGAGAGACCATTTATGTTAAACATGCAACTGGAGTGGAACTCTGTATAAACCCAACTGGGTTTCGTTCCCCTCCTTGCATTGTATCTATGTGATATGTGTGCAGAACAAATAAAACCTAAACCTAAACCATTGACTGATCTGAAGCCTTAAAAGGAGGGACGGTTCTCACAGAAGCCAAAAACAACAGGGTGATGCTTTAGTTGCACGGCTTATGCTCAGCGGAGGCAGTCAACATCTCTCATCATTTTTGAGTGTACATTTCTCTACTACTTAAGCTCTTATTTCTTTATCTTGAACTGCTAATCAATTGAGATAACAGGTCAAAGGGATATGATTCAGGCCTTTGCATCGCTTGCTATAGCTCTTTTGCAATATTACTGATTCAGAATTTGAAACTTGATCCACAGTCGCACTCATGACAACTTATTCTGGAGAAAAAGAAAGGGTTTTCCAGTGCAGAACAAGACAAGTCCCTGTAGCAGGATCCCTCAGTGCTTATCCAACCTCTTTAAGCCTTCTCGGCAGTGTTGAGTAACAAGATCCCTAGAGCAGCGATGGAACGCCGTCAGCCCGACTGACACGAGGCGTTCAGGTGAATGATAACACACTTACCACAACCACATAACGCCTACTTCTGCTCAGCAACAATGGAGTGCCTGTCTCTGTGTTGGGGTCATTACATGGTCCAAAGAAGAGGAAGGTAAAGAGCAGCAGGATTACCTATGTCGGAGATTAAAAAAAGCATGACGAGAGCCACTCCTCTGCTCGTACGCATTCTGCTCCAGGCATATCACTCACTTTGCTGTTTTTGTCAACTTTGTCATTTCCCGACAAAACAACAGCAACACAATGCAGCATGCTGTTTTATTCACGAGTTAAAGAGAAAAATGAACATGTGCTGTCCTGCTTAGTGCACTGACACATAATACACTGAGTACATCTTATCAAGGCATGCATCAGTTTGCTTTTTTTTCTGCCTTGCTCAACACCAGCTGGCTGAGGAAGTCTTGGGAAACCTGTTGTGACACAGGCCGCTGAAATGCTGCACAATGGGAAAATTACAGTCTGGCAAGCCTGGAATACCATAGCCCTTGGATATGAAGCCTCTATGAGTTTCCTTCTACAGCTACACTTGATATAAGAAGTAATTATAGCTTTTTTTTGAAGACAGAAGTTAAATTAAATCGTTGTGGGACAACAGCCAAGCCAACAGGATAATGTGTTACATTTGTGTCACAGGCTATATTAATATACCATAACGTGTCTTATGATATTAACATTACATGTTCATTACTAGACTTCCATGCCAAAAGATAGAGATGGGCGGTAGTGGAGTTACGGAAACAACTGTATCTTTTTTCTTTCTTTTTTTTTTTTTTTTTAGGAGAAACCACAGCATTTCAACATAATGTAAGCATGACACCACTGGATATTTTTAAGGCGACCGCAGGACAATTTTCAGCTACGTTTATCGCACAAAAAAATCATATTTTTGATGGGAAGCTGCGCCATCTCCAGCCGTGTTAGTGGTGACAAAACAAGCAAGTCCTTGTTGTTTTCCTGAACCTAACCAAGTGCCTAACCTTAACCAGAGGGTAGTGACAAGAGAAATAAGGAACGGAACCTAAAGAAACGTAGTGCAACTTATCTGTGGTTTTGCAGAGATATACTTTGCAAACATTTATTCTTACACAGATTTTGAGGATACAGAGTAATGAACTTCAGGTTATCTATCATTTCTCCATATTATTACATTACTGTCAACATAAACAGCTGAATACACAGCCCTGTGACGAGAGATGACAGCCAGACCCCAGTTAAAACCATGGGGAAATTACTGCTGAAAGAAATGCACACTGAATAAACACAGGCTACGCCTCACAGAGAGCACAGCCACCATATGTCAAAGGAAAACCAAAGTCTCATTACCCAAGCGGCGATCAAGTATTTGCATAGCCTTGCCAGATAAACATGACTTTGATTCACAACTATTGTGTGCCGACTGGCAAAACCTAGCCTGCAGTGGCATTATTGTAACCTTCGCCATAGCAGATTTAAAGAAAAGTGTAGGCATGTCTTGACAGTGAGTCCATGTCAGCTCTCTCACACTTTCTTATCACTGTGTTTTCACAGGTGGTTTTTGCAGAGCACAGCCCCAGCCCTCACTGCCCTCTGTCACTGTTTGCAAAGGGGGCTCGACGAGTCTCAGCTGACCAATTTCCCAAAGCAAGACAGCGGATGAAAGGATGAAACCAGCTGGCTTTGGACGTGCTGTCACTTGATATGTCACACAGGGACTGCCTTAACAAAACAAGCCTGCATTCAATTAGGGCATTGAGTGTTGTTTTCTCGGGATGCACTTCTTGCACAGGTACAAGCCTTTAACAAAACACGTGAGATTAAACAGGAGAGTTAAAAAAAACCCGATTTCCTCCAGTGTCAACGTGAGAACTAGGCTAATGATTAAGACAGGAAACTTGACTGACTAAATTAACGCAATGACAGCTGTTAAGAGTCATACCCTTGATGTGTTAACATTGTGTATCGACTGTCACGTAAGACCATTTCCTTACACACACACACAAACTCGTTCAGAGGAAGTTTACAGTTTGTGCTGTTGCCTCACTGCAACAACACGCTCATTGCATAGTTATGACACGAACAGACAGTTTCTACTGCACAACACATACCTGTAATGCTTTATGGAGGTCTGCTCAGGCGTCCGCACACACAACATCCACGGAGACTGCTCCTCAATCATAAAACGACGAAACGACACTAAACAGCACGTTTCTTAGCTAACGCCGTGTTTAGGAAAGTTCGTGACAAATGCTAACCGCAGCACGTCACTGGGACCAACGTACGTTTAACCGACAGGAGCAAGTCCTCGACGAGAATGAAAGAAAAAAAGAGAAGAAATAAGTAAACGCTTGGTCTACTTTAAAAGGCAGTCTGGCTTTCTTTGCTCATCCTCATCCACCGAAACTGGGGAGGGAGACACGGCTCCGTGCTGCCCGTGCAGGATGCAGAAGCGGCAGTGAACTACTCGCCAGCAGGTCCGGTAACTTCAAACTTAAAATGCCTTCTCGCTCGTGATTGGTCCAGACTCAGCGCCGTGGTGCGTTCACGTGTCTCTGGTAAACGCCCCCTTTCTACTTTAGTGGAACCCTATCATGACTGGCTGCAAGTGTACAGTAACAGATTACATTTAAACAGTGTTGGGCAAGTTACTAATTACCTTAATTTTAAAGTAATATATCACTTTACCAAATTACTGTCTGCGTAGAGTAATGTATTACTGATTACAATACTTTTCCACAACGGCTTCACTTCGGTTGTTGTACTGAAACATTATTAGTAACATGTTCTATTACATGTTCTATTACTCCGTTACCGCTAAAAGAAATTCATTACTGTATATATTTATAGTATAGTAGTATAGTATAGTTTGTTTAATTTCTTATAATTAATTAACATTATCAAATGATAAATATAGAGAAGCAAGAAGTAGAATATGTGTCTCTGACTTGTAGTTAAAAGTAAAAAGAAAAATGGAAATACTAAAATAAAGTCCAAGTACCTCTGCCTCTGGCCTTTGCAGATTTAAAGTACACCTGTCAGTGACATGTTGGAGTTGTAGTGGGATAACAATAGCAAGAAAACCAGGTGATGTATGCATCTACAGTGCCTCTGCAGGGTGCTGTTCACAATAAAAAGGTAATGTTGAGGTTGCAGCGCCCCCTGCTGCTCATATTTAGACAATGAATGTACCTCGGGTTTTGTAAGCTGCCTCCCAATAAGTAGTATGCCCTGTAGTAGTGATCTGTACCTGTTGCATGGTCTATACACAAAAGAGGAAAAACATTTATTTAAATGCTGCAATTTGACTGTCTGACAAAACACAATAAGATTAGTTCAGTCAATAACAAGCAAATGACTCCGGGGTTAAATTCTTATTGGCAGTGTTTAATCTTCTCCATGACAAAAGTGAATAAAATGACAGAATAACATATTTTCTTGAACTGTAATAGATGACTTATATATTAGCATGATTAAGCAAATTGTTATATAGCTTTTTAGTTAAACCTGTAGAAACATGCTTGCTGCCTTAAATTATGTATCTTCTGCATGGCCACATACATTGTATGGGCATGTATGAGGTTGTATGTGTTCTTACATGTGCATGGGTGAGAATAATTAATGATCTTGTCCTCTAATCAACTAAAATGCACTTGTAATTCAACTGTAAGCATCATGTCTCTCTCTCTCTCTCTCTCACACACACACACACACACACACGTCATTATTTTAGAAACAATCTATTCTGCCGCCGAGTCACTGAACAAAGTAAATAACTGACATCCAGATGAGAGTTTGATGTCCTTCCAGTTACTCTGGTCCTTTCATAATCACCAGTCTGTCCTCTGTCTTCTTTCAGTGGCAGGTTAGTTGGGTAACACCAAGCCCACCTGTAAAAACATATACAGCCATTACTATGAACTGCTGATGACCGGCAGCTATGAAACAATCAGAGAGATTCTTTTCTTTAGCTTTAATAAGATCATTTCCACCAGCCTTATAGCAGGAAGTGTACAACATCATGAACCAAGATCAAACAGTCAATTTTAGCTTCTTCAACTTCAACTCATCCCAGCTGAAATCACCTGGATCTGAAACTGTTCTCAAACATATTTTTCTAAGTTTTTCTGGTGTTGACAGTAATTTTCCCTTATTACTCTTAAAGGGCAACTCGACCAAATAACTAAACAAACTGATTCAGTATATTAATTATCCAATGTTCAGTTTACTGTAATAACAGAATGATATATATATCTTTTTTTTTTAAACAAATCAATATTGTGAAATTACATGTGGTGTTTCTAAGAATTCCAGAGTTTCATTCAACTTTTATTAGATCCTATAGGGTGGACTTCAAATATTTGCTCATAGTGTTAAAGTTGCAATATGTAACAACCGCTAATTGCTGCAAACTGTTGCTACCATCAGCTTTTTAGCTCATTCAGCCGTACAGCCAGCTAGCTGGTTAGCGTGCTAGCTTCAGTAGACATCTCTTCAATCTATGGCAAAACTGTTATTTCTTCACATTCTGTTGACAATTTTAGTTGTTGTTCTTAATGTTTTCAAGTAAAAAAAATCTTACATATTGCATCTTTAATACAGCAATCTGAAAGCACACAGCCGTCAGCAGAGGGGAATGGTGTCGAGGACACAGAATGATTGACATGTTCTGATAGATGGAGTTATGAGATATTACAGTGTTCAGTACCTTGTCCGGGCTCATATTAGGACACATCCAGTTGTACAGGTAGTAATGAAGGTTCGTGTTACTGATGCTGAACTTCAGCTTCTCCAGGAAACTTTTGTTATCCATCACATCGAGAGCCGAGATGATGTCAAAACCTTTCTGTCAGGGTGGAAAAAAGAGCATTTATTTCCAGAATGAACCACAAAGTCTACTTTAGATTTAAAGTTGAACGCTATGTGCACTCTTTAAATTAACTAACAGATTTAGCCAGGACCAGCGTGTCCTCCATGAGGTCTGTCAGGTCTGCGGCAGCAGAGGCAACGTAAAGTAGATGGGCTGCTCTCAGGCGGGTGTGGACCGGATGATTCAGCACCTTGTAGGAGACGCTATAGAAGCTCACCACGTCTGTCAGCATGCCATCATCACCCTGTGTGTGAGGAGGAGAGGTGAATCAGCTCTTAACTCCTGCAGCATCATGTGAGATTACATTTTTCAGAAATTGGCGAGGAAAGCTCTCCCCCTTCCAAATAAACTAAAAATAGAGAGGTTGAATTGACCTGCACAACGTAGGTGTCAATCACGTTCTCCTTTGGCAGCAGCCAGTGCTCTACTTCCTGCAAGGACAAGATGGGGCTGAGATGGAACTTGAGGAGGTTTGCTTGGAGCAGAGAGTGTATCCCCGCAACATCTTCTTTAGTCATAGGCCGTAGACCTGATGTCTTTGTCACCTTGGAGGTAAAGGGAAAAACATTGTTACCGTTTGCGCTATAAGGACACATAACTATAATCTCCTGATGTACAACATTTCTGTGAGGCCAATGTCAGACTAATAGCCTCTAGGTGGCAGCACAAACTAACCTCAGGGAGACGGTTGAACTTGACAGCTCTCTGCAGGTTCATGTCCTGTCTCAGACCTGGGTAGCTCACCTCCTTCAGCTTTCGGAGAGTCAGAGGACGGGTCCACAAACTTAAGTAGAAAAGAGTTCATTTATTTTCCAAGGACAAGATTTGATGCATAGGGCACCTGTACTGAAGCACACTGGAATACCCCATTGTTACATACCTGTTGGGAAGAAATATCACAAGTACACAAAAAAATTAAGACCACATGTTTGCTTATCAGAGGAACAAAGAGTGACACCCATAATAAACTGATAAAGACATTTCATGTTTCACATAATAGCACCCAGAAATGTTGTTTTCCTCCACAACATTGAGTGTAAGTCAAATGTGGGGTTAAAAACTACAATCTGTATTATTTATTAAGAGTTTAGCTCTCAAAAACTTCTCACCTTTATCATTACTGGGTGGGTGTACTTTGATCAGATTTGACTGAAAACAGGGCTGCAACCAATGATTATTTTCAATGTTGATTAATATGCCAATAGACGAACTTCTGTTGGTGTGGACTTTGACCTTTTTAGCCTTCAAGATCTTTTACATGCACAAGAATCTATATCAAACACTGACGGAAGGGAAAAATTAAAAAAGCACACCAGTTTTCCTCTAAATAATCGATTAATCAATTAGCTGCAGCAGCTCTTATTGACAGTGGACAGTTATGTGTCACAACAATGTCATTGGTACTTAAAATCGGACCCTTCATATTAAGAAGTGCAGTGAGAAAATATTCTTCCAAGGACTTTAAAAGGGGAAACTGCAGCTTTACTTTAAATCAAGTGTGAATCAACCCCGTGTAGCAGCTACTACCTGCAGGAGCTGAGTGGTGTGGGCAACACTACAGCAGCTGTGTAGACAGCCTGGCGGAGGCCCTGCTGGTTGACCCGTCTGGCGAGCTCTCGGATCAGAACTGGAGTCATCCGCTTGAGGCGCAGCTTCTTATGAACACACAGGAATTTGACCTGAACCATCCGCTTCTCCCTGCAGATCACGTTTTGAACATTTGCTTTGACACATTCGGAGGAAAATGGCTACAGTTGTGCTGGCAAGTGCTGTGAATACCAATACTACTCATCGGATTGCACATGAATGCATATCTTTGCATACATTTGTGAGCTACTCACGTCTCATATATGCGGACATCTGCGGGAACGGCAGCGATGAAGCCGACTAACTTGTTATTGGTGTCTACTCGCACACCACAGTGCCACTGGGCCAGCCACTTAGGAGGTTGTAAAGCCCTTAAGATGAGAGAAAAGACATTTTCTGCAATAGCACCCTGAATAAAAGTAGCTCAATAAGCTCTGATTAAGGACAAGTTCCTGTAAAAGAACTGAGCTTGAGAGGCTGAATGAATACACAGCATTTTTTTAACCTCAAGGGCAGAGACCTGTGATTGCTAATGTTAATTATTCCTTTCAAAGTAAATGTTGTTATGTTTTGAAGTAAGTGTGCCCTGGAGGTGAGTATACCATTTCCGCAGATCGCAGGGAATAAAAGGCAGCAGTAAAGAGATTCAAGTATCCTGTTTGTTACTGGTACAGTGTGTTTGCTGGTCAAGATGAAGAGTCAAGTGGGGAAAATGACACTGTCCTGTTGAGACTCTTAACTGCCTTAACAGCTGTAGTGTAACTGAGAAGCTGAAGGAAATATGTGGCAGCTGCACCGAGGAACTTGAAGGTGTGACTGTGTAAAAGTGTAAGAGCATTAAAGGAATAGTTTGAAAAATTTGGGAAATATGTTTATTAGCGTTCTTGCAGAGAGTTGGAGACGATTGATGCTTCTCTAACGTCTCTCGAATAACGCTAAATACCAGCAGAGAGTTAGCTTAGCTTAGCACAAACACTGGAAAAACTACATCCAAAGCTCACTAATTAACTCTTTTTGTGTTGCCCGTTTAATACGTGGGAAAAAATACATGTGCTGCACTTAACCACAGCCAGGCATTGTAACTTCGGACTTCGGATGGCTAAATGCTAAAGCTAAGCTAAGCTAAGCTAACCATCTGATGCCTGTCGGGACTGCTCATTGCTCAGGCAGCCCATTAGTCCTAAATGCATGTGGACTAAAAAAAGATCTGCACTCAGTCCCCCTGATTGGCTAGTGTTCATTGCTTGGTAAGGGTCAAATGGTTGGAGAAAAATGTCAAGATCACAGCAATCAGAGGCAGAGTAGAGGCAGATTGTGGCAAAATGACGGCAGGAAAAAAATGACACAAGTGGATCGCAATAGACCATATTCGCATAGCGGCCATTTTCCTCTGACGTCACGCTCGGGGTGTATTGGAAGCCCAAATGTGCTACAGCTGTGTTCCAGGTTTAAAGTTGTGTAAACTTAGAAAATCTATTGCAGTACAGAACTGAAACAGATCATGTGCAAAACATTTTTTTTTAAAAAGATTTGCTCATAGACACTAAAGTCCAGTAATCAAAAGTGACTAAATGCATCTGCTGGAAGCTTACCATTGCAGATACTCCGGAGAGAAGTCAAATCTGATTGTGTTGTCATCCTCCTCCATATAGTTCTCATTTAGCAGAGTGCACAGCTCTCTCATCTGAAACAGTAGACGGAAAAGCATTGCGAGGATTTGAGTCAGTTTTTCCTGAACATGACGTATACAGCAAATTACAGCCAGTAACTCACCACTGTAGGGCTGCTCAGATCCAGAGTGTCCCAGGAGAAACCTTGAGGTAGAGAGTAGGGCTCCTTACGGACGCTGGTTTCGCTCGCTACTATTGGGCCGTGAGTCACAGCACTGTCACCTGCACCATCTGCATTGTGAATAACACATATTATTATACTATTTAAAGGCTGTAAAGTGTGTTTACAGGTCCTGGGGAGTACTACTGCAAACGTGAAAAAAGCAGTTTACAGCCTTTCGTGGTTCCAAAGGAAGCTGCATATAATCCGATAAACTGCCTCCAGTGATGTCACTCAATGGCTAGGTGGCATTGTGGGTAATGTGGGCCTGGTTCTGTTGTATCAATTTTGATAATTTGTTTTTGACCTGACAGTCAGAGCCAAATTAAACAAACATACATTAAACAAGTGACATAAATGAATGAATGAATGAATAATTCAAGACAAGATGATTCTGATTTCATGATCAATATACCTGCCTACAACTGCTGTGTCTGCCAGCATTTGAGTCATGCGCATAAACTAGACACCTTGCGTGCATAGACAAAGCAAGGATGGATTTTGGATGGAGTTCCACTGAATGAACCTGAATGACCCAAGAGGTGAAGGGGCCCTGAAGCCCAAGTCGTCGCTTGGCCATCCCAAAAAGGCACCAGAACACAGGAAATCACATCTACCAAATTCAACATTTTCTGGGGGAGGACCCCCAGAACCCCCTTCCCCCATTTGCACCCACTTTCGTACAAATAAGGTGGGGGGGTCCTTATGCATCTATGCCCAGGGAGACAGTAGTTCATAATCTGTCACTGTATTAATACCATTTATAAAGTTAAATTATAGTGTGACATTTGTGTCAATAATTGTCAAGCACAGGTGACTCCGCGGTGGT
>OMLP01044040.1:23835-38941 GCA_900302685.1 Spondyliosoma cantharus
CAAAAGTCCATACACACACAGGCACAATTAGTGCATTGACACTGGCAAATGCATTTACAGCCATGAACACACAGACGAGATTCACAAAGGGTGAAAAGGTACAGCACATGTAACAACGTCACAGTCCTACCGGACACCAGAACATGGATTCTACAAGCAAGTCAGTCTGAATGACAGGAGGCGAGATAGGTGATGAGTGTGAAGCATACCTATTCACACACACAAACACACACACACACACACACACGTCTCAAAAAAGGTAGTTTAGCTCTGTAAGTTATCAGCTCGATCACTTCCTGTTATACCAAAGTCCAGCTCACGAAAAGTAAAAACTAAAGAGCAGTAAGTTCAGTAAGTTCATATAGGAGTAACTGACAGTTAACAATACTCACATGTTCCTGTAGATTATTCATCCATCCCTGAGAAAAGCCTTTCTTAAATCTGCAGAAATAGATTCTTGGTATTCTAGTGAAATCAGAACATAAATCTTTCTGACATCATTTCTGACATTCTCCAAAATGTCCATTAATACAATTTTTTACCACTGGGTGTGTACAATTTCATGCTTTTTTAGGCTGATATTAAATTTTCCAAGGACAGCGCGGCTCCAGCGTGCAGGAATAGAGTCATGGTAGATTTGATTTCCCTCATTTGTTACCAATGCATTATATTATTTATTGGATATTGATGTCATTAGTGTCAGTATACAGTACACTGTATCGGTCTGATTTTTTTTTTCGACAATGAGGGTTTTTTTATAATATCCTCTGGGGTCTATAAAACCAACTAGACCTGACCTAAAATCAATCAAATTAAACTAAACTAGGGTATTAGTTTTATACCTACAAAGGCTTGAGGACTGGAACAGCCTGTTCTAATCCTGTGGTCTCCCAACGTCATAAAACAACTTGTGGCCTACTTTAGGACTCTGACACTGATTAGGTACTATACTGTTATTGGGCAGGTTGGATTTAACATCAACTGTAGCTTTAAAACACGAGTTAAAATGATAATGTGGCTAATATTTGACATAAGACAGCATGAGAGGCTGCAACCCCTGTATCCTAGAAATGATGATTATACATAACTAAATTATTGTCCCAATTACATTGTGGTGACAAGTTTTAGACAATAAAACACTTAAGGGGTACCTAAGGTTAGGAAAGAAAGTGGTTTTAGCTCTATTCTGCTGGTAATTAAACATAACCATAAAAAGGTTTAACAATGCTGTAGATAATTCGCCCGGATATTGCATTGCAAGATGGGATATTTCAGTCAGCTGTCTGAACAACATTGTTTGTGACTTCATCAATGTGTTAATTAACAACATTTCCCCATAATATTAAAAACATTATTAGGTCAGCAATGTGTTTCCCTCAAAACACTGTTGCTGTTGCAAAAAAGTTTCTAGTTAACAGTGCTGGAAGTTGACACGTGGGCCAATCTGGCTGTCACTCAGCACATTGAGTCTCCTGCTGTGTGTGTACGTTTGGCCCAGGATCAACACAGTATGGACGACTTCACGTCAGTCTATAAACTTACGGGGCTTTAAAGAAAGTCGAGTAATTTGTCTATAGTGAACAATCAGTACTGATGACCAACAGTGTAAATTTCCCTCACGGTATTTATAAGCAAAGCCCTGTGTTAGGGTATTGAGTTAATGTCTCCATCAATCATGACTGTGCAGTGTACAACCGATGTTGTACACTGCACACTGATGGGCATGTTCCCAATCACATTAATACTAAATGGGTGTAATGTTTTCAGTTTGTGAGTCTTTGTGTGGTTGTCTGTCATCAATCAAAATGTGGTCCTGGAGACAGCTAGTGTAGCAGGAACTAACACAGAAGAGATTGGTCTGTCTTTGGACCGATTTTTTTCACTGCCATGGCTCCACAATGGTGCAAGATGCAGTCACAAAATTGAATGTGTGTATTTGAGATCAAAGGGCGAGTTCAGAGACGGGCACGGTCTGTGAGACTGTCGCCAGAGGTATGGGGGTGGTCCCTCGTGATGTACAATACCACTGACATCCTTTCTGATCGGATACCAAGTAAAACCCAGGCTGCTATCGCAACCCTACCAATCCAAAAGCCGTACTTCGTACAAAAGCTTAATTAAATGGCATTACGTAGTTTTAAGAATGCGGGGAAGGACGGGAATCACTTTACCACGGACAAATAGCAACATAGTCTCTTGATATACCTGGTTCATGCCTGACAGTGTCAAATGCGATTGCAGGAGGACTTGCCCGAGCAGCTCCCTCCCCCTCCTCTTCTCAATACCACTGCTTTTAACTTAATTCTGATGCTTAACAAGGTCTGTGGTATTGCCACTGTACCTCACAGTCCTCCAACACGCACGAAAATGTTGCTTTTCTGGGAACTGAAAAAGCTCTAAACACGTTCGTATATGACTATGATACATCAACCTAGTGTTATTTAAAATAATTCCTGGTGATAGCATAGTTACTTACAATGGTGTCTCTGCTGGTGTTAAACACACAATCTACCACAAATGACTGGGTTTGAATTCAAAGTTATACATATGCAGCTTTTGCATGCTGTTGATGAGCATCTCTCTGCCGTCTGACTCTTGGTTTTGAAAGTGTCAGTATTTATGTTATAAACGTAATGCCCGTGCTGCTATCAGGATTTTGAGTTATGATTATTATCACTGCAGAAAGCTGACAACAGCGGTTACTGCCAACATATTAAGGTAATATTGGGGTTATATGGTTGTCATACATTGTTTTGTTTTCATTTCAATGGTATTAAATACAAGAATGTATCTGTTCTGAGCATTAAAAAACTGCATAGGAACAGAACAATCTGAGCAACTTTTGAGCACAGTCAGATAAAACCTTTGTCCTTCTACAAATGTATTGGTAAGAATTACCTGTCATACTTCCTGTCAGTGTTACTGTTGTTATGGACATAGGCAATGAGCTACAGTGCAGCTAGCTAATGAATAGTCCCTTAATGGTGGTATGGTGATGGTGGTTCTCGTCAAATCCCACCACAATGGTTATGTGGTTTAATGAGAATTGCCTGTTTACTCACCATTATTTTTCCTTTCCAGACCCTCCGCACCCACGCAGGTGACAAACCCCGGTACGGGAGTACAGGTGAGCTAGTACGGTCAGTTAAGCACAGTGTGTGCTGGCCCACACCGTGCTGAGAAGAGGGCCAATCAGACAACAAGTGGAAACACCTGTAAGGATGTACCATGTGTGGGGTTGCTTTTTTATTCAAGAGTTTTTTCAGAAGTTGGTACATGCTGACTTTTCAATCAACAAAATGACTGTTATATAAATTTCAATAAATGCCTCCCCCTCATGTTTTACGTTAACCTGCTGTAATTGAAGACATTTGGCGATCAGTACGCATGGCACATGTAAGAAAAGGAGTCAGGCTGAAATGTAGAGTATTTCGCACCATATGAAGTATGTGTGATATTGCTCCAGTAATAGCAGGGAATGTGAATGTACAGCAAAACACGTGCTTTGTGATTAAGTTGGGCCCGTTGTGCATGTGTGTGTACTATATGTGAGCCTGATTAATGTAATGAGGATTTATTTCAGCCCTTCTCAGAGGACCACCCTGACTGGGACACAAGACTGGGCACCACCTGGTTAGCCTTCTCTCTCTCTCTCTCTCTCGTACACGGCAACACTTGGTTCATGATGCAGGAATTTGCATAGCGAATTGCTGTTAGCATTACCAGGCCATCTCGCCCACGTCTGCATGTGTGTGTGTGTGTGTGTGTGTGGACAGTATGTGTGTTCCCAAGCTAATACATCCCAAACCTCTGTCAACACCTGCTAATACATGCACAAAAAGCAGACACGCATGCAAAATCCTCTGTTGCATTATCTCATTTTCGGGATACATGTTTTGTCGGCAACTCTTAAGTCGCTCACACACGCACACGCACTGGGAAACCCCATCAAGTAGCGAGGGATCTATGGTGGTGGCGTGGAAAGAGAGAGACTAAAAAAATCCAGCAGCAGTGATTTCCATCCGGAGACGGTTCACTGATGCCCGACTGCTCTGATCCTCTGGCGGTAACAATATTCAGCTGACATTTCACTTGAGAAACTTAATCCGACCCCCCCCCTCCCGCCAGCGATACGTTATTGCAGGGCTGGCATCAACACAGATGCACGTCTCGATGTAAACCATCCGCACACGCATGTACACAACTGGAAAAACACAGCCACATGGCTGATTCTCATCCAAGTCACACCCTCTGACCACCAATATCCCCCCGCTTATATATGTTCCTTAAGCCTTACTGCGGGTTTGATTGATACACAGGCACAACATGAGCACAGCATCTTGCAAATGTTGGGCAACAACACTCGAGTACTGCAAGGTGTAGTAATAACATTTGAAAATGTGATAGAGGCAAAATAAGAATCTCTAAATAATAAAGGGGATTACTTATAATCTACTTTTATTTGCATTTTAAAACGTATTTCCTTCACTACATAAGTGCAAATAATTTTTTTCCCGATTCATCAGAAATGGAAAAGGTGGAAAAGCAGCTGTGTGTTACACCTCAGGATCATTTATTGCATGGTAGTAATTCCAGCGTGAAAAGTGAGTAAAATGTAGCAAACCCACCGGCACAGTCCTATATTTCAGATAAATAAACACATACGGCGCAATAAATGTAATAAACTTTCCTGTAGCACTGATGACGCAGAATGACAGTCACCAAAACTGGCCAGTCCGTATGACAGTGTTGTAGTACTTGAGGTTGGACTTGGCCTGAAGACCACCTTTTTTAAAGTCTTGTATCGACTGTCTTCTAACTACTTCTTTACTGAATGATTGTTTGACACTTTCTGTACTTAATAATGATGGTTCAGTCAGGAACACCCTCGTCATAGGTTTAACCATTTATTGCAACAATTGGAATAAATTACTTTCCAGCGGCAGCCGTGTGTGGCAGCTTTTGAGTAGGAGCGGTTATGAGTGAGGAGAGAGCCATATTTAGATGGACCACCTTGTGGTGAGAATAGCTGTGGATGGTGTGAGATTGATTGGTAGCGATGATTCGGTCGGCAGGCAAGCCAGCTGATTACAGCTGGGGAGTATGACCTCCGTGTCCTGCATGAACTAACGCTAAGCTTCATTTTGTAGTGGAAGACAAAAGTCACCTAAAAAACCAGATGCTTGCACAAAATAAAGGTTTTGCATTAGGCAGATGGCAAAACTTATTGTTTGTGTTTGTTTGCTTGCAGAGAACAAAGTCAAATTTCCCACATATAAAATTCAGGTATATGTACATCAATAAAAGAGTTGAATGAAGAATGTATTTTTTTAATTTGTCTTCTGTGGGTGTTTTCATGTGAACGTGGATATTTCAGATCAATTTTACTGCATATGGTTAGCAGGTTCCACATCTTATTCTAAGTGACTCACTCTAATCTTGGTCTTGACTCTGTCTCGCTCCAACTTTATCTGTGTCTTGACTTGGTCTCAACCTAACTAAGTCTTGGTCTTTTCTTAGTCTATAATATTGTTGCATGCATGTACACAAAATGAACAATGATATGATGCATCTTTTACAAGTTGATATGGCTTATTTACTCATCAAACAATTGTGGAACAACATTGTCATTCATTTGGAGACATGGTTCTAGTTACCTCCTGAATCAAATTCCAATGTTTAGTCTCTTTAAGCTCTGTTTTGGCCTCCACCAACTCCTGAGGAATATATTTGACCTTTAGAGCTGCTAAATGCTCCACTATGTTCACCAGCTAATCGCTAACTGTGTCTGTCTGCTGTTTGGTGTTGTGCAGGTAGCGAAAAGTGAGTTTTGGGACCTGCTGACACACAAAACTAACACAATGAGAGCCGTGATAGTGAACCAAACGAGTGGAGTCGTGGATGGATGGCTAAATAACAGGCTGAAAGGGGAGCATGCCTATGTTACCACAGCCCTATGTTTAAACAGTTCAAAGATTTTTTTCAAAATTAGGCCCTATGTTCCCACGTTTCCTTTTTCATAAATTTACCCTAACCCCAACCAATTGCTCATTCATTCATCCATTCATTCATTTACTATAAAGTGCTTCCAAAAAATCTTGTGGGAGGATAGGGCTTAAATTGAAGGGAAATGTAGGAACACAAAACCTCATTTTGAAAATGTCCTAGAAACGTGGGAACATAGGGCTAACCCCGCTGAAAGTCACTGTGAAGCTTCTCCGCAGGTTCATCAGAAGGACCGGCCCATTTTGCATTGTCATTATCAATATCAACTGTCACCACTTCAAGAGATAACAAGTAGGAAACTAAAATAAGCAAAGAACTACAGACAACCATATTCCTAACGTACATGTAATATTTAGAACATATAAAGCTCTGATTTTGATACGACCAGAGCAGCATGGATCAAAAAAGCTCACTGCCAGATTCTTTGCATTACATTAAGAATAATGCAGTGACGACTAAATTAAAGAAGCAGGTTTTGTGACCTTAAGTGAATCTGTGCGACTGAATCAGAAAAGCAGGGCACGGCCGAGTCAGATCCAGCGGGCGCACTCAACTTTCCTCAGATAAATAAAGGTTATAGGAAAAAATCAAACAGGCATGTAGATTTTCATTGCTGAAACCCTGGGTGCATGATTTTTCTAGGTCTGGCATCTCGGCATTTTCCGATGTTGTCCGCGGTGGGAAATACTGATGAATAAGTTCCAATGTGAGAAATCTGGAATATTTAACAAGTTGAGTGGGAGAGGCAGCTACTACTGTTGGAAGCAGAAATCCTGATTTTGCCCGCTGTTGTGCGATTCTCCACCTGGTCCCTCTGATTGCTACAGGACTCCCAGGCCCGAAGTTGGGTGTCACATTCAAGTCCTACTGTTTACATTGGAGTGTGGTCTCGGCCGTGTGGGCTTCGCTGCCACCGTTATACAAGAAGCAGTAAAATAATGGAAAAGGTTTAACGCGAGTGTGTGGGAACGGAGAGGCATGCGTGCATTATATATTTAAATACGTGTGCGCTTGTGTGCATTGAACACCGGCAAATGTGCATACGGGCAGCTCACGTGTGTGTTAAAGCATGTGTGAATGTGCACAGGCATGTGCGTGCATGTGTGTGTGCGTAGGCGTTCGGTATGCCTGCCAGTCTGGGGTTCTCCTGGCAAAGAAAGGCTTCCCGCTGCAGCATCAGAGGTGACGAGGTGCGAGGGCGTACGCACACACACACACACACACACACACACACACACACACAGAGGGTTTTCCTCAGTCTCGTGCCAAAGCAGAGGGAGGAAAAGACCAGTGCGAGGTGCTGGGAAATAAGCAGCATTAAAATAGTGAGGGCTTTTTCCACTGGCACGTTCCCACATACAGCGAATACACAGAAGTGACAGGTGACTAGGTCTGGAGCAACTTCTGTCTACGTACACACACTAAAAACACACAAACACACGTGATCCTCATACACGTAGGTCACATACCGCACGAAAACACCTGAAAAACATGGACATCGGCGCGCAACAATTGTGCATCAACACCCAAGACCCCCTAAAAGTGTGCGCACACACATACACACACACCGTGGTCTCTCACATAATTTAAATTCATCATTAACACGGTAAATACCACCATTAAGGAGCAGAAAAAAGTTTTTCCTTGCCATGTGCTTGGGGTTTTGGCTCGTGTTTTTGTGCGAAGTGTTCCATGCCGTGAACTTGATTTATTCATGTGTTCGGAGAGACTCTCTGAATCATGTTGTCTTTTTTTTTTTGCAGCTTTCATTTTATATTCCGTATGGTTCCGGTAAGCACTAACAGGCCATCGTGTTCTTATTGCTCTCCAGTGTGCAGCAAGGTTCTTTGGCTTGGCAGAAATTAGTGAACCAGTCACACACGCACACACACACAAACACACACACACGCTCTTGCTCACACACTCTTGAGCCAGCCTGTTAGACACACACAAACCTGTGCACTTATACACTTACAGGCACATGTGCTCAGAGCACACAGACTCATGCATACAGAAGTTTTTTTTTTTTTTTATTCAGATACATTTCCTTCGGAACAAAGCAAAATTAATATTAAGAAGCCTTACAATCTTAAAAAAAAGCCTTCCAGAAAATGCTATATAACATGTTATAACATGTGATACAAAATAATAAAAGACTAAGCCACTCATATACTCAGACACAGTTGCCTTGTACCAGTTAACCTGTATTCTAGATAAATCATGCAGCTTCAGTAAATGTTGTTTTTGAAAAGGCCGACAACCATAGACCATAGTCACACGGTGGCCATTTTCCCTCTGACTGAAATGCTAATTTACACAGCCAGCAGTCAGTAATCTATTAGCATTAATTTGGAGTTGTGGCTAAGCTACACCAGAATGACTGAACACTCAGCAATAACCAATGCCATACTTGGTAGCTGTCCAAGTCCAATAGTTACCTAGCTCGCTTAGTATAGTTGTTAAAGTGGTTCAAACTAATTACAAATTCAAAACATTTTTTTTCAAAAAGGTTATAAAACTTAGAACTACTATGATTCGATTCGATGAGTCGATTCAACAACTATTTTGATAGTCAAATAATCGTTCTGATCGGCTTTTCAAACAAAATTACTGACAAACATTTGCTGTTTTCTTCTTCTGAAACCTGGAATGATTTGACCCTTTTCTTTGTCAAACATGACAAACTGAATATCTTTGGATTTTGGACTGTTGATCTGTCAAAGAAAGATACAGTTCATCATTGGTCTGTGGGAATTTATAGCAGGTATTTTATAACGAAGCCACTGGCCCTCGAAATGCCGTCCCTTGTCGGTTGTATGTTTTGAGTTTGTCCCTTCCCATTACCTTACCCAATTTGCCCATTAAGTCCCACAGCCAAACACTGTGGCTCCTGTGGCTCGAGCCACCGAGGACTGACTCAAGCAGTGACTTAATTTCTGCCTCGGGAGAAATGCTTCTTGTTGATCCAATGTATTTGAGCCGCACATATTACAAGAACATTCGGTCCTGATGTGCGTAGTCGAGGACATCACACACACACAAAAAGCGTCAAACAGCAGCAGCATATTGGCTGGTACTGAGGAAAGCCAGCAGCAGATGGTCTCAGTGGCTGTACACCATCCATCCAACACATAAAGCAATCAGCACCTTGACTGAACCAACAGATCATCAGAGCAGGAGACATGATTCAGTGGAACCATATAGCCCGGCCACTCCCTGCACTGTGTGTGTAGGCAAGCTGTGTGTTAGTGTACCACAGCATTCCCATTTAATATCCTACTGTTCTGACAATGAGACAATAAGTCTGACGGATACAGTGATGTAATATATGCCAGCTTCAGTTAACCATCAGGAGAAATGATGGGGGAAGGACAGGGAGAACCGTGGGAGAAGGAGCTGTATTGCACAGACAACCTGGCAAAAAGGTAAGGAAAATTTCTGCTTAGGGTTAAAAAAAAAAAAAAGGAAAAAAAACCCACAGCTACAGGTCCATCAATACTGTTTTTGTGTAGGCAGAATAAGAAGTCAGCATTACCATGATTTTCTTTGCCATGTCTGAATAAAAAAAAGAATGTTTTCTTTGCCCTTTGTCCGGTTTTGAAGCATAGATGATCTTGATCTTCAACCTGCCATTGTTAGACAACAAAGGTGAGAAGGCCAACACAGGTCCTTCACGAAGATGGTGGGCTTCATGATCCGTTGGGTCAGAAAGACAAAAGGAAACCTGGATCTCACAGATCTGGAGGACTTTTACTGATGTTAAGGCGGTGTCTGTTGACACTGGCACCTATCGGATGCAAGACCTGGTTCTGGTTTTTCCTTCATGCTGGGATCCATGACACCAAAAACTTGTAGAGTAATCTGGACAGTGACATGAATGTGATTCTTGCTGGATTTATCTCTATGTTGATTCCCCAAATTCCCCCAAATATGTTCAAATGTCATTCAAGCATGCGGATAGTGGTGCTTTCGTAACACGTGGGTTGTCTCACCTCAAATTTCTCTAGCTATACTTAAAGGGTACTGGTATCATAATTTACCCTGCCCTACCCCAGACTCACGTTATCTGAAGTTCATACTCGAGTAAGGGACGTTCTCTAAATGTTCTCTAAAGGTTTTCTAAAGGTTATTGGAGTGGAACCTTCTGAGAACCTTTAGGGATCATTCCCTGAAGGTTACCTGTTTGGTGGGTAGATAACTTACCAGACAGAGAGACAAACAGACAGATTGACCATGTCTACCATCTTCAGTTAGACTACTTAAACTAAAAATATCCTCTTATGTCAATGGGTTTTTTCTTCTTATCGGCATTAAAGAAACTCTTGTGGACTCAACTGGATACCCCCTACGGTAGATCCCTGCCATTACAAGTGTGCACCCTAAAAATGAAAGACTAGCCATGATCATTTCCTGGGACTTACAAAGTGATAGTGCAAGAGGGACCATTATTAACAGTAAAATTGTGAGTAGGCAAGTAAAAAGTGTAAGTCGTAAATTGTATGTGTCTTTGCAGAGTCTTAGTCAAAACTCTCAGATGGTACTAGTTAGATACTCAAAGGCTACAGTGTCAGGGAAAAGATCCACCTTTTTAAATGAATGTGGACAAGAAAACACTCTTCTTCCAGACAGCTGACATAATGATCAGTAAAGAGTTTCGCACTGAAGCGAACACCTACTTCACCCAGCCTCGCCGCTGACTCTACTGAGTGAGTGCAAAGCTGTGCAAGGCCTAATGAGTGTGGAGTGAGAGGTGGTGGAGGGAAGTTTTTTCTTGGCTATTGAGATGGTAAATGGCAGTGATGGTCGATAGGACTTTGGTTTGTGTTCTCCATTTCCATTTACTCCTGTAATGGTGGATGTTATTAATGGGAGATATTAAGATCCCATGGGTGCTTGATTAGAGTACTCTGTAAACAGCTTTTGCATCTGTTGTCTGTGTGTAAATATGAATTAACAAATCATAATTAATCCATCTTGTTATCCAGTTGTCAGCAGGGACAGCTTTGCAGCAGGTAGGCTCTAGATGAATTGGATAATTTGTTTAATTGCTTAGGTAATCTCAGAGTCACCTCTGAGCTGAGACCTAAACTGTGACATAGTGAAAACAAAACATTCCCTCATCTTTAACAGGACAAAGTAAGAGTAAATGTGAATGTGTGGAGGGATGCAGCAATTTAAATTAACCTAAGTGTCTGAATTACAATCTCATATATGAAGATCTATAACACATAATTAATTAAATAATTGTTATAATAATTATATAAGTTTTTCTACTTGAATGTGTTAAATGTTTCTGATTAATAATCTCTCTGGCTATATTGCTGAATAATTGTGTACATTTATAAAAGATAGTGTCCTTTCTTTTTGACTTTTCAAAACGCTGTTTCATGTGAAGAAAATTCTTACTTTTGTTGGAGCACATGTTTAATTTGGTCAAACATGTCCCTTTCTTGGTAGACAAAACATAACCTAATAATCAGATGAAAGAGTTAAGTCATGCGTAAGTCACGACTTATCGGATCCTGTGGAGTTCAGAATGGACTACAATGTGTTGGACTCAAGTTTGGATGCAAATTGCTTTCAATTCATCTATTTGAGGAAAGTTTAGCCTTAATTTTTATAATCGCTCTTTTGGCAACGCATATAATATGTAATGCCTATGAAGCCTGTTTATATCGTTATTAGCGGCTGAAATGGGATCTCCAGGCTCACCGTGCATGCTAGCTCACAAGCTAGCTGACACAACCAGAAAAAGAAGTCATCATTTTGGAGACCCATTAGCACTTCAATGTTGTGTCACAGTCTGTTCAGTATGTAGCAAAACCTGTCAACTTATGCAACCTGGTGTTTAACTCTGCCTTTTCATTGAACCGAAATCGTGATTCTTACCGTTGTTATTCACTTTGGAAAGTAGCGAGGCTTTCTAGCAGTGGCCATGTTGCTAACGTTGTCTTTTTGACAGTAATACCACAAGGAAATGCAGTGACAGTGAACCCGAAACATGAAGATTTGGGTAATAATGTAGTTTCACATTGTCATTTGATACGCGGTTATAAAAATATCTATTGAAGCCACTTTAAAGGAAGCTACTTATTTCATTGTCAACACATTTTAATGGGGCAGTAATCCTTACGAAATGTAGCAGCTTTCTATTCACCTAATAAGCCCATAAAAACTTCATTGGTGGTTTGTGCAGGGCGCACTAGTGGCCCGTGAGATCCTTCACAAGCAAAGAGAATAATTGCCGTGTGATGCTGAGCGCCGAGGGTGATAGAGCGGTGAATATGAGTCACGCTGGTTTCCCCCCTCGGTCATTATTCTGTCATTGAAGTTTCACTTGAAAACCCAAGCGCGGTCCCGAAACAATCCAGACACTCATTCACGTACAAGTTAATACATTACTAATTATGGTCTACGCCCACTGCACGGACAGCACAAGTCACAGACAGGCCGTAAATGCAACATCATGTCCAGCAGTCGCCATTGTAGTCCTGTTTTACACACATATTCTGCATCTGTGAAGTTTCAAAGGGTATGAGTTTCTCAAGTCGCAGACTGACACCATTTATTATTGAATCAAAGTTGCCAGTGCAGAGTGTTTTTTTGCCGATATTGAATATCTTGAAATTTGAAATATTCTCATGCCAAAGTGTCCGCCTCTCTGACTGCTAAGAGTGTCTTGGCGGAATGGAAAAGCCTCTGAAACTGCTTCTATAACATTACCCACCAAAATCCCCGCTGATATGAAAATAATAATACTTATATATAAAATAATAGTCTTGTGTGCTTGTGAGGAAAATGTCAAATGGCGATCAATTCTAACTTCCCACGGGCCGGATAAAATTTTAACTTCGTGCAGTCAGCAAAGAGGCAAATAAATGTCTCCTTCTTCATCTCCATCCCCATTACTGCAGCTCAACGCAAACAGCCCGACCTGTTGTTTGACTATGATCTGTTACATTTTTTTTTTCCCCTCCATAGGAAGCACATGTCAAGCTCACTCAGCACAATATTGCAAAACCAAACATCCTATATTTCCACCGTTGGAATTTTAGGAATTACATTTTCCCCCGTGCACGTTTTCTTTTTTTGCAGGAAGCTGTGGCCTCATCTCTCGGGGGCTGCAAGAGAGGAGTTTGTGGCTTCAACTTTGACCTCCGCCGAAAGCCTGACAAGCTGTCAATCTGTCATGAGCGCATGCAGATAAGCGTCGAGGTGCTTATTTAGTCTGCTTCATGCATTTCCAAGACAGTGACCACACCGACTGCAACTTTACATTGAAAGGAAATGTGCAAAAAGAGAAAGAAGGAGCTATACTGATGAGAAGAAAGTGAAATTAGTGGTAGGTAAATGTGTGAGGGAGAAACAGAAAAGAGACATTAGGGGTCATTTTCTCCGCATCCTGATTGAAGAGACTTTTCTTGGAGGAGCGTAAGAAAGGCTCTCATTCTTTTTCCTCCGAGAGCTCCTCACTAACTCCCAGTTGTTTTCTTAAAGAAGTGATCCGCCAAAATACTTCATCGCAGCAATAACAGAATTACGGCTGACGTCAACAAGAATTGCACTTGAAGTGTAGCTGGTGTGAGTTATTCGGGGTGTCGAAAGATTTGATTCTTCAAATGCAGTTTCCGTTTGGGATTTTTTTTTTTTTTTGCTGTCTGTTTTTTCATGCTTGACGTTAATGAAGGGACATAAAACCAGTTGGAAAACGCAAAAGGGGGTGGCAGTTATTTCCGAGCAAATCCATGAATGTTTTTTCAAACTCTGGGTTTTACTGCCTCGGCTGACTCACTTAATTTGAGGGCTAACTTTAACAAATCATTGTGTGCTCTGATTTCAGATCATCCTCGGCGTAGTGGGCCCAGTGGACCGAGGAGCCAAATATGCTATGGTTTGGCCTACGACTTTGGGACCTTTCCGTGTCAAACAGAAATAGATCTATTACAAGATGTGAACATACTGCTCAAGCTGATTGACAGTTGAGGCGTTTATATTCACGTCACAAGCTAATGTGGCTAATGTTCTTTTATAGTCTGCGCAACGGAGAAAAAGTGTTCTTAAAGCAAGCGAAAAAAATCACATTTCAATAATCTGCACTGAAACTCTGAACAGGTCAAACACAATGGATTTAGTGTGCATCCATGCCACCTATGTTCCTAATAATGATGAGTTCCCACACTTCAACCCCGCTGCTTCTCTGATCCAGCAGCGGATTACAGCATGTCCCTGGAATGTCCTTCATATCACAGTGATAAAACGACCAGACGTCTTACTAAAGAGCCAGGCCAGCATCGCAGAATGGTAGTTTCCCAACTACATGACTTAAACCGGGGTGATAATATCAGAGAGAGGCAATAGAGCCTTATCAAGTAACAAAGTATGTTTTATTTTATTCGTAGATGATTGGACTTTTCAATGCGCAGTCAGTGCTGGACCAATTATCATTCTGGGGAAAATATGCTCAGGCTTGTTTCTTGAGACCAATCACAATTGTCTTCGGTGGGGCAAAAATCCACTGGTATTTTGTCATTCAAAAGCTTTATTTATAAAGTAGCATCACAGGAAATGGCATGGCAGGCATTTTCACCAGCAGAAACTAAATGCGACTCCCGAAACAGCTGAAAGCGAGCACAACGAAACAGTAAAACACAGCAGATTATTGAGAGTACAAACAGGAAGAGAGAAACTCAACTTGCCACAGAAAAACTGGAGATGGAAAAGCAAATTGGTTGCAGATAGTGAAAACGAGGATAACAGAGCCTGAAATAGTCGTTAGTCATGCTAGCAGCATGGCTGTATGGATGGCAGTTCCGAACAGTCCGCCACTTTGGTTTTAAAAAGTGATGCACGGATTACCATAACATTTGGTACAGGCATTCAAATTCCCTTGTGGTAGAATTGTAATAAGTTTGGTGAGCCACTAATATTTAATCGCATTGGATCAAAACCCTAATTTCCCCAAGATGTGTTTGACTGAATTGAGTTCATGACTAAGCTAATGATATTCCCATTAGCCACGGCTGTATTTACTGCACATTTGATATTGTTAGGATTTTGACACGCTGAACTAAGATGACAAACATTTTAGAAAGTGAGCTAA
>OMLP01044040.1:38961-49000 GCA_900302685.1 Spondyliosoma cantharus
AACACTCAGCCGAAACGATTATCTGATTATCAATAGCAGACTGAAGATTATTCATTCAGGTTCATAAAAAAAAAAAAAAAAAATCTGTAAATAGCTCTCCTAATCCTGTGATCAGAACCAGCTAAATTCTGTGGCTGTTTTGTGATTAATTTTGTAAGAAATGATAGATATAGCGACTTATGATCAACACATATCAATTTCCCACCCACCTCTGGATTAAGCCCCACCCACTTGCAGTAAAACCCCAAGCCCCCAAGCCCCAGTTGCTAAAAACCCCCAGCACTTTCTGCACTGTTATTGTTACCATGCTAGCATAGCATTTAGCTCAAAGCTCCACTCCGCCTAAGTACAGTCTCAGAGCTGCCAGCATGGCTAAAGACACTCAGTCTTGTAAAACTTTCTCTCTCATGCTCCATTTTCTTTCCAGCCATCTTCCCTTTGATCTGCCCCATGCAACCCTTTATCCCTTCATCCCTTCTTCCATCCCCTGTCTCTCCATCTGCATTGTCCCAATTAATATTCTCAGTCAAGCATTAGGCCATCTCAGTGGTAATAAGCGCTGAGTCAAATAGGCCCAAAAGGCATAACTTTACGAGCTGTGACTCCGTCCGGCTCCGTCTCCAAGTCTGTCTAAAACTGTGATCAATGAGTAGTTGCGAGTGATGCTGCAAAGGCCGCTAAACAAACTCTTTATGTTGGAGAGCCGCGGGTGGACCGTGGAGGAAGGTGGTGGAAGGAGCTGTTGACTTTTACTTGATCGCTGAATGGCAAAAGCCTAAACAATATGATTGCCCGCTCTTTGATGAGATTCCATGAGGGTGGAAAGAGAGCGGATCGTAAAATTGCCTTTAAATGGCTCCAGAAACATCAGACTATCATTATTTTTACAGTCAAAATATGATTTAAGGTCAATGGCAGTGTAAATCAAAGCCATTTACTCAGGAATGGCCCATGCTCATTTGCACATCCTTGCATAAAAGAGATTAGGATCCCCTCTTTAAACGCATTTTCTGACTTTCCCAGTGTTCAGGAAAAGTCACATCAACAACCTGTTGATCAAAAATGTGCCACTCTGGATTTCCTCACACTCACACGCCGTTCTTAAATACCAGCTTTACCAGGACTGACAACAACAGTGCAGTGATGTGACGACAAACGTGGTGACGGATTGTTACAAAGAGTCATCTTTTGAAACACTTGCTGCTGGCACCTGTCAGGGAGGGGCAGAGGGGCCATGAAGTGGTAAAAGAGGAGGAGGGGCTGGAGGAGAGATGGAGGGAGGAAGGGCTCGGGTGAAAACCCGACAAGCTTTTCCGTGACAAGCTTTCACCGAAATGGCGGCGACAGACAGGCCTCACGCTGACAGCTTGAAACACCAGGCTCCCCTCCGGAGCTGTCGGAGGCGTGAGGTGATGAAGAAAAAAAACATGCACACTTTAAACTGGGATGCATTTTTAAGCAGAGTGGTATTTTATGTTGTTTTTGATGCGAGTGATGGATTCCTTTGAGCCACCTTACAACCGTTTAACAGTGCCGCTGGGTCTGAACTACTGTACGATCATATCAGTAGATAGGAAAACTTCTAGAGGGACTCACTACATATACTGTGCAAGTTAAGTCAGCTGTTTCTCATGGTATTTGGTGAAGTTTGGACTCTTTTTGTTGCATTTCCACAGACAGGGTGTATTTTTCCTTTAAGATTCTTGCCAAGTGCAGCTTTAACGCGTTATGGTCTCATTTAAAAATCATTTTCAAAATAAAGCGAACGCGTTCATCATCTCAGCCTTGATGATTGATATACTCAAGTAATCCACTGTAACAAACTTTAAGGTTAAACTCATGATAAATGGTGGCTTCTTTTAAGATTTGTGAGTGTGTTTGTGAGGCTGCCAATCGTGTTTTCATTTGCATCTCCAGATGCAGCTGAGTCAAGGGTAGTAACACTGATTAACGTGTGTGTGTGTGTGTGTGTGTGTGTGTGTGTGTTTCCACTTGCATCCAGATGCAGCTGAGCGAACAGGAAATGTGGTGTTAACTGGAGTCTCACTGCAGTGGCCCACAGGTTAAATGGTGTCACACTCAAAGGAAAGGGTTAAACGGAACCACATGGACACACACACACACACACACACACACAAACATGTGCACATGTGGACGCAATGTACACAAGAAAAGAAAATGCACAGGCGCTTGCCTTCGCACAAGTTTCAAACATACCAGGTACGCACGCACACACGCAACACACACATGTGCATGTACATGTGTTAGAATGCAGATGTTCCCCTCGTCACTCGCTTCCTGTCTCACACACAAACTCAGATGCAGCGCGCCGCCATTAAATTCAGTCACTTGCAGTCTTTCTCCACCTCTCTATTGTCTGTCTAACAGGCTGGCTCAGGAGTGTGTGAGCAAGAGCGTGTGTGTGTGTGTGTGTGTGTGTGTGTGCGCGCGCTCGGCAGCAGCAAAGCCTCTTCTGCTATATATTAGCGGTTTTGTCGGGGCTGTGTGTTTGGCCCGGTTGCCACGGCGACAGACCCCGCAGGCGAGCTTTAGGGCTACTCTGTTAGCATTAGCAGTGTTTATGATGGCACCGAGCGGAGAGAGAGGGAGGGAGGGAACTGGCGGGGGAAAGAGAGACAGAGCAAGAGCAAGATATTGAGAGATAGAGAGAAAATGCCAGACATGGTTTTCATTAATTGTGTCTTATTTTTGTATTTTATTTTGCACTGTCTTTTCCGTCGCTTTTCCTCATTTCTTCGCACCATATTTATATTCTATCTATGAACAACCCCTTACTTTTTTGGGTTTGCTACTCTTCCCTCGTCCATTTCTAATTTTCTGTCTGTTTTCTCTCAGAAGTGTGAAGTTGTTTAAGTGCAGACTGACCCACTTCTGTGACTAAATAAAGCAACACAGGTGACTTTTTCATAATAAACTAATCAAAACGCATTGAATTGAATCGTCAGTCAAGTTTTCCACTCCGTTTGTCACTTTCTGGGGTTGTCCATGCGCACTCAACCTCACCTGTTAGTGATATTTCCAACAACAAATGAAAGGACTAAACATAGATTTAACTTGGGCTCAACTTTGGATTTTGGGCGCCATGGTGTTTTTTAAGGACGGTTGTCATCCCCCAAGGAACGAAAAGATCATTATTTTTCCTCTATTTAGGAGGATTAAGCACTGCCAGGGTGTTGCTGTTCTGGAGCAGGTGTGTCTTATGTCACACTTAATCTGGTTTGGTTGATATTTTCACAGTTGATTGTGTGTTGTATGCCATAGCCTATTACAGCTGATTGTGATTTTAAAGGGCTATAAAACAATTATTAGATGAGAAAAATAAAAGTACAAAAACGGATACAAATATTCTTTAAAGGGGCACTTCACTTTTTTCAACTGAAATAATAACCCCTGATGATGTCACCAGGGTCAGCTCGGCACGCGGTTGCAGACAAAATTCTTTATTGAGAGTTTGAAAGAGGTGGGAGGTTTACGGGGAGGAAGAGTCTCGCAAAGAGATGCTATCGAGTTGCACTATGGAAGGTGTAGTATCCTGTGATGTTGGAGCTTTACATCAAGGTATCTCAGCCTCCGCTGTATCAATTTGATCCTTTAATAATGTACAGTATATTAACACAAGAATCTTTTCTCACACAAGACTTGAAAAATTGAGGAGCAATTGAAAAAAACTTTGTTGGAATGGGCTGACCTGCCTTATGATCACAAACTAGCAAGCTGACAACTATGCTAACACAGCCAAACATCGAGCAAGTGCAACAACACAAGACACAGAACTAACCAAGCCAGATAATATGACTCAGCAGTCTAGCGTCAACTAGTCCAGCTTTGTGTCTGTCGCGCAGTCTTTTATTTAGCAAAGCTGTCGACAAAAAAAGCCGGTCTGAGAGTCTCGTCTCTTGCCTTTTGCCCGATCACTTGCCTCTTTTTCTCCTCTCAGTTTCCTCCATCAGCATCTTCTTCTTCGGTCTCTTCACCCCCGTCATGATGTCCGTAGAGGCAGCCGAGCCCGGTTGAACCTCCTCTTTCTGGCATTCCAAGGCTGTAAACAATGACTTTCCTCGTTGGGGCTCCAAGCAGCGTCAGCTAGGCTGGCAGAGCTAACTTGTAGCGCCGGTACGCTGCAGTTTCAAGGAAACTCTGTAAATCAGAGAGTCGAGGCAGAGCAATACAGTAGGGAATAGTTTATTTTAAAGCAGCACTAGTAAGACAGCTTGCAACATTTTCCTTCTTTTTTTTTTCAGATGAGCATAATGAGCCTTGATAGCTGGGGGAACTCTTCTCCGTAACTCAAATCAGTTCTAGTTGCCTTGATTGTCATATTGTACTGGTCAATTGCACATTTCCATTTGTTTATTTCTGTTTGTACAGTATGTCAAGTAAGAATCAATCCCACAACATGTAACACTGAGGTGTGTATATTTGCTTTGGGCTGTACGTCTGTTTCACAAATAAATGTCAACAGGCAGCGACTGAAATGCCAAGCCATCCATCACATTAAAAACATAGCAGTCTTTATGTCAAAGAACTAAATGCAGTGGTAAGCGAGGGGCTTCTTGCCGGTGCATTCAAGGACGAGCTGGCTGCGAAAAAGCACTGCAATTATGCGCTGCTGGAAAAACACAAAAGTCCAAACACAAGGAAATATAGATGTTGTGAAATGGATCATAAGATTTTGACAGCTAAATCAAATCTAATATGTCACAATCACAAAAACAGTCCCAAAACAGTCCCTGCTTGCATCCGATCACGAATTGATAACATGTGGCATTCATGAGGTAAGGTGTTGTATTCTTTAAAGAATTACAGTACCGATGTGTCTGTAGTAGTGTCTCTCACAGTAGTGTGCCGTAATTACATGGAAGGTGAAAAGTGAACAAAATGCATTTAGTCAAACACTGTAATGATATAAGCTTTTCTAGCTTAGACGCAAATCTTCAGATTCATAGCTCACAGTGAAATACTTTTAAAAACATACAAAAGTGATCAATAGTCAACATCAAAATCAGGAAGAACATCAAAAATAAGAGGAAGAATAAAATGGACTACAGTCTGCTGAGTGGAGGCAAGGTCTCACATATCCAGGGTCCAGACCATTGAATCTGCCCACTCAAGTTGACTGATTCTGTATATGAATGTAAAAACAACTTGACAATTCTGACTGATCAAGGCAAGGTCTTGCGCCAAGTGGAGTAAAATTTGAAAGCATTTTTCTCTTCGGAATCTATTTTCAGCAACAAACCGAGCGAAGGAAGGAAGGAGGGCCTGACCGAGTGCAGGGACGAGTTGCACATGGGGGGTAGGGTCGTTTTGGGCACGCTCACCCCGGGCCTCTGGGTTGGGTTGCCAGGTACCACGACCCATATCACACAGAAACTGAGACACACCCATTTGATGTTTGTATCACTGTGAAATTTAGAGAGATTGACAGATTTCAGACGTGTGGCGGCTGTAGCTCAGTGGGTAGAGCTGTTCAATTAGTGATCGGAAGGTCACTGGTTCGAATCCAGGCTCCCCTGGGCGGAACTGAGCTACAAGTCAAAGTGTCCTTGAGTAAGCTACTGAACCCCGAAATTGCTCCTGATGTGCAGTTGGTCCTGCAATGAGCTGGCGACTCATTCAGGGTGTACCCTGGCCTTCGGCCAACGAGTTAACTGGTATAGGCTCTAGAAACCCCTCTGAAAAAGGGGCAACATCACCGCCACCCTCGGCGGAAAATGAAAAGATATCTTATATATTTGTATTGTATATTTTCAATAATTATTATCCTTGGTTGCCGGATTAGAGCCCTTTTTAGGGCAGCGGCAGACTGCCATCTCTCTCAATCTCTTGTGTGTGTAGCTTACATTCTGATTGGTGTGTTTAGACTGCTGACCCGACATGATTCCCAGCAAAGCTCCTCCCACCTTGCACCTGAGCAGAATCACTCTTTAATGGTTATGAGCAGAAGGTGTCTGACATGAATCATCAAATAATCAGCTTAGTAATCAATGTTTGCTTTGGTGAGTCATCAACATTTGCAACAGAGCTGAGCAATGTGCTTTTTTATTTATTTTTTTTTATCTTAACTTTATCAAGTTTATGGACTAAACATATTACAACCACACACATTTTTAATCATACATTTCACATTTTGTGGTGCGAGTCTGGTTTGGAGAGCAATGCCACAGTCGCAGCTGTTCTTTGAAGATTTCCCAAAGGAAACATTCATTATGGAGCATTTCTATGTGCAATATGCAACACACAGTTTTCACACTGTAATTATTTTCAACAACTTTACACATCGGGGTTCGTATTTGTTGCCGTTGTGTTGGAAATGATGCAACTTCAAGATCCATGTTTTTCGTACAAGGGGGAACTTCTTTTGGCCTGTTTTTGATTTCCCGTATCCTTTGTGTGTGCGTGGTGTGTCAGACCAGGACACCAACAGGTGAAACGTCTTCGCTGTAGTTTCATCAAGATGAACGAGATTCCAGGAAAGTTGGGGAGTTGTGGGAAAAGCTGTTATCTGACAAGAACCGGAGGGTCTGAGGGGAGAGGAAAACCAGGGAGCCATAGCGCGCGCGCACACACACACACACACACACACACACACACACACACACAGTATACAAATAAAGATAAATGTATTCCCTACTTGCACACACATTAACTAAAAACACAACATGCAAAAGTACACTACAGTCCTCTTACTCATGTATGCACACAAATTAACAACAAATACACACAAAGACATGTGCGCACACACACACATCGTGGGATCCTTGTGACACGCATCCAAAAAAACTAACCACACTGTTTACCCACCTACGCTCAACTGTAGCTTGTTACCACGGCAACGCCAGCAGCCATAACTCCCTATATTGACTGAGGCGATCATTAATCTTCTCAAGTCTCTCCCAACGGACCAGTAATGATACGTTTGTATTCCAACCTCCTCGTACCACAGCGTTGGTGGACTATCATCCACCAAATGAAAATATGAGGCAATGGTATGTTGGAGACGCGGAGAGAGGTTTGTGATCGGGAGGATGCCAGTTTGAATCCCGGAAAGGAGGGGGAAGTGTGACTGTGGATAAAGCGGGCATTCAATCAAAAACTCCCACGGTGTAGAAAATGCGTGGTCAGTTTGACCAGTGGTCACTTTATTGACCGCTGGTGATGAAATCTGAATACGGGTCAAAGAGAAGGGACAATATAACCGATCCTTTAGAGCAACAACACAGTGGTACTAAAAGTGGGAGGTGCAGAGTGTCCTCTGCAAATAGTACTATCTATTTCTTATCAGGTGAGGGACCCTAGGGCAATAAATTATGATATGACGCTCGTGGTCTAGTTGGTGTCAGTTTAGGAGTCCTTGACATGAAAAAGTTTGAGAAACACTGCTTTAAAGAAGACATATCATTTTCAGGTTCATAATTTTATTTTGGATTATTATGATAGAAAACTAAAAAACATGTTAGTTTTCTCATACTGCCCCCTCCTGAAATCCAAGCCGGCTCTTTTTGGTCAGTTCACACAAACCTGAGCCAGCACCACTTACCAACAACAGAGCAGCCGTGCTAAATCAATTCTTACTAGTGCATTGCCCGTAGGAAGTATGTATTCCTATAGAAAAGTGGGAGGTTAAGTAGCTTTTTCATGGATGGCCAAATGAGGCTGTGTTTGAAGGGATATAGTTGCCCGTTTCTGACTATTTTTGATTTTACCATTATATTTCACCTTAAAAACTATTTACCTTGCCTTGTTTGGTGTCATTAGTTTCAGCACAACCTCACATGTGTGACTGTACAGTTATTTTTTTTCATTTTGACATACTGTATTAACACAATGGACCTAAAATAAAAAAAAACAACATAAAATCCGAGTAGGAAAAAGTTAGATTTTTTACTGTGAAAACCACAAATATGTTTAACGAACCATTTTTATTACTTATAATGCAAATATAAATTGTTGTTTGCTAAATTTACAAAGTTATATCTAAATATTAATAACTATACACTCCAAACACACTATATGTCACAAATCTCTCAACTCTCAACTCTCGCTGTCTCTTTCACATCACTGCTGCTGTCACTCCCACAACTTCCCCCTGTTCCTCAGCAACCAAATCACGTGGTTTGCCATATCATTTTGTGATTGGTTGGTGTGGTGCCTTTTCCACCAATAGGAACGTCTTTTTTTGCTTGCAAACATTTCCCGCTTGCGGACACTTTCGTGAGAAAAACCTGTTTTTGCCGTCTCTTCCTGCACCAAACGCGCAGCAAACGTGACGGCAATGTTTGCGAAAAAGCGTGGCGGACATTATTTATCATAAGTCCAGTTTTGGATGCACTGGCATGTCCGTCAACTCAGGAGGCGGTGCGTCCCGCCGTATCCGGATCACCTCAGACCGGAACAGACTCGGTCCGGACTCGTCTAGTCTCATTAATCCACAACAGTCAGTTTAGATGCACAGAATTGGACCGAACCGCCGGCAAAACCCCGGTCCAGCTCGCGCCGCTGCAGGTATAAATCCGCTTGCTCCTTAAGGTGTGTGGTGGGCTCTGTGGTGATTTGCTCTGGTGTGCACGTGGCTATGGTTGACAATGCTAGCGTAATTCTTAAAGCATTTATTAAACAATTTATTAACGGGATCTTTGTAGTCAAAACAAAGCCGACGTTGCACACCCTTTAACCACGCAGCAGCCATGTTGAAAATCTCAGGTAAGTCTGATCCTGATCTGCAGAGATATTTGAGGCACAGATACACTGACAGACACACAGACAGACAAAGATTTTGAGATGTGCCAAACTAGCCACTGGGCATAATATATGCGTAAGTCTGACACGGTGTGATGTCATGAAGTCACAGAATGGAACGCGGGACTACTGACGAGGCATTTCAGGAGCAGTGTTATCTGTGGGAGAGGGAAGCTTCCATTGGTGCTGACTTTGGCCTTTTTAACTTTCAAGACCATTTACATTTACAAGAACTTATATATGTGAAACACACACACACGCACACACACACAAACACACACAACATTTCTTTCAAGTTGGAACGTGACAAACCAAGTTTTGATGTAATTTCCTGCTCTTTCATTGCAGTAGATATTCTTTTATATCACAGATTACAGGCCCTTTTTCTATCTCAGACACATTTTTGCCACCAGTTTTCATCACACTGTTTTTTGCGTACATTCAATAACTCTGTCAAGACCAGAAAAATAGCATTTGTCATCCATTTTCGACAATAAATGGTCTGGGAAATTACTGTGGTATTTGGGTCATACACAGCAACCAGCACACCACAGACATTTCCACCCGCTTGACGTGATTACAAAACAAGGGTGATGTCATCGCTTGCTCTGACTTTTTTTTTTTCTGTTTCACAGGTTCGTATGATGATTTAAGAAATTGAGCATTACATAAATTTAATTCCACATGATGGCAGGAACCATGCCTGAAGAATTTCTTAGATACTTAGCCTCAACTGGCCAAACCTCAGTTTCTAGAGCATCGAGCCTGATATGGTGGTCCCATTAGCCACACGAAGCAGTGCTAACATTAGCATTGTCATGGTAAAATTCCCTGTTCTTGTATTTTCCCAAGAGTGTGTTTATTGCATAATTCTAATATCTCACTCAATCAAACCAATTCCCAGAAGGTGGAAATTAGCTAACCTTCACTTGATAAACTCTAGCCTGTCAGGGGACAATCCAATTCCCTTTGACCTTAAAAAAGCCTGCTAACCATGCCGGTAAGGAATCCATCAAGTCACTCTGGCTGATTTTTTTATTTTAGCGCCTCACTTCACCGCCTCAATCTTGCAACTCAAAACAAACCGCTCGTGGAATATCGAACATACCCAAGGCCGCATTCTCCATTCTCTCGCGCCGCTTGATCAACCACAGTGGCGTGTTTGTTTTCCTTGCACGCTAGGCAAAGGCTAAGATAAATACACAGCATTGGCGAAGCTACGTGTGATGGGTTTCTTAATGTGGCATTTAATGATGGGCAAATATGTCTTGTTGCAGGG
>OMLP01044040.1:49071-60776 GCA_900302685.1 Spondyliosoma cantharus
AGTGGCTTTGGGCTGACTGAGAGGAGAGGGGAGAGAAGGCGAAGGGCAATGAGTGGATTAAAACTTCCATTTCAGTTCGAGGTCTTTTGAGCTAAAGTCAAAACTGGTTGTTACACGCATGACCGTTGCAATCGGTGGCACTAAGGGCGATTCCCTTCATGCTGCATTTCTCCCGGCACTCTCCCTGTGCATTTGTTGTCCAGCACAAAAGCATTAAAAGAGCGAGGAAGTCAAATCCAAAACTCAAACTGTGTGTGATATTAGCTATTGGCGAGCCTATAGGGGCCTGTAATCTCAGTGTCCATATGACTTCACAGGCTAGGAACTCGCTGGTTCTGCAGCTCATGCAGTCTTCACGGAGCCTATGTAAACAATGAAGGGATAAGCAGGGCGACTCTGCGCCCCAGTGTTTATGGACTCTCGTGGGTCCAGTATTTGGCATATGAACACATACATCAACCGGTTAGGTGCACTGAGGTCGAAGGTAGTTGTTGTGTGTCTGTTGTCAGAGGTTCAAGGATTCATTTCATTTGGTTTTTATTATTTTGGCAGATTTGACCATTTCTCTCCGTTTTGCCTTGTTTTTACAATGAAGCACTCCACGTTTAGAAAAGTGCTATATTAATAAAGTTCATTGTTAGTACATCCAGAGCCAGCACATGGCCAGTGTCCCGTCACAATACAGGCCATATTGTATCAGCTTAGACACTGCTGTGTATGATCAGAAGAGCCCGGCCTCAGCTACTGTCCTTGACAACTATCTGTGGGAGGGGGAGTCTAATACCTTGAACTGAAGATATGTGTGCTTCACTGTGCACTTCAGACTGATAATTGCAAAGGTCAGAAAAAGCTGGCATCAATCCCTGCGGCTGATATTAGCTAGAATTCATATTGCAGCTACATGAGCTTCCACCAGCCATTGTTGCAAGCAGACCCGACTGCACAAGCTCAGATAACCCAATTACTGTCAACTTTAACCTGCATTATTACATTATGACCTTAGAGCTGCTGTAAGTGATATATTTATATTAGAATGAGTCTTAAATGGCTCGTTATTCCAACAGTAGGTGGTTGGTCAGTTACCCGTGTCCCCCGCTCATGCTGTTAAAGAGAAAAGACATTTCCTAGTATTCCTGCCAATGTTATCCAATCAGGACAAAGATCTCCATAAAGAGGCAGTCCTGTCTGTTTGTGGACATGTAGAGATCAGGATCCTCCTGTTCGCTGCTGTGTCTGGTGGATTGCTAAGTGCAATACAGACAGGGAGTTAGCTAAAACAACAACAACACTTAAAGCAGCTTTACATTTGTGTTAGTGGGAACAACCAGGGAGAAGGTGAAATAACAGAGTTGTCGACTGCGTTCTGAGTGGCTGTTTACAAGTGAGCTGCTGCGATCTGAATGGACTAAACCCCCAGCAGGCTTCCCTGAGCTGGAGATGGTGTTTGACAGCAGGAACAGCACAAATGCTTTCTTGCAAATAGCCTATATTATTAATTATGTTTCTTTAACATCGTTTACCATATAACATGATTAAAACAAATACATGTTCAGTTATACCCACTGAAGTTATACCCACCTTTCGTTGTAAGAAGACCATCTCAAAAGCTGCATCATGCTAAAATCTCACAAGAACAGAGTCTTTACCAGTGCACAGCGTCGACTATTGGTGTTGATAGTCGACTAGCTAATTATTCTGTGACTCCCCTTGCAGTTAGTTGCCTACATGCCTACCCAGAAGATGACGAGCAACATTAGCATTAATCTGACGTTTTGTTTTGGCAATTGTAATCCTAATATTCATTCTTCTTTGAGGTATTTTTAACCTCCGAGGGGCAACGTCTGGCTCTTCAACTGCTGAATTCTCCATCAAGTTCACCAGCTAGTTTAATTCGTCTGACTGCGTCCCAGAATTATATAAATGCATACACACACAGAAATTATGCCACACAGTGTCATCATTAGCTCACAAAAACACCCGGCAAAGACAGAGTGACAGAAAGAAAAGGGGAATGGGAGAAATTGACGGTGGCAGTATCTCGTTACATGCTTTTATTCGTTTTCTGTACTGGAACTGAATCTCAATGAAATATGAGGTCTCTTTTTTTTTTCTCTCCCCCATCCTCACTCCCACCCTCTCTCCCTCCTCCCCCCTCTGACGTCAAACCCAACGGCAGCAAAACACACAGCTGGATGTGGCAGCCTCACAAAACTTAATAACACATGTCAAGAGTCCCTTACCCATAACCAGTTGTGTAACACCGGTGGATCACATTATGTTTCTATTTTTGTACAGCTTTGGCCACGGTCAGTCTATTACACAACATAACCCACCCTTATTTTCATTTAGCTGACGTTTTTATGTCCCTATATACGCTCAAATGCTATTTCCAGAACAAAAATGTATGTTGCACTGTTTGAACCTCTGGAATAGGTTTAACATTTTATGGGCTGAAATATGTTTTAGGTGAAGTTGCACAGCAAGTTATCAAACAGAGGTTACACTATATCAAATGTTGTCTGTAAGATGATTACTTATCCTTTTGTAGGCATTTGATCCAGAAAACTCAACCCTAAAAGGTTTGCAGTGATTATCTTACAGCCATTATGCCATTCCTATTGCGTTGATGCATGGACAATAAAGTATTTCGTAGTCATACTAAATGGACTGTAGTATATCCATTCTGACTAACGACAAGGGTCACAAACATTGTGGCAAACTCAATTTAACATCAATATGATTCTCTGGATTCATTAAAGGTGTCATTTATGAAATAAGGCCAGAATTTGGGGGAAACTCCAGAAGCATAGGGGACACCAAATCACCAGTGTTTCCAGGAAATGCTACTCTTTGCTAGCTATCCTTGCCTGTAGTGAGCTATCGTTAGCTAATTCGCTCAGTGTGTCTCAATGGGGTTTAGCAGCCTGAAAGTGAACACAGCTGGACAACAAACTGGGACTTAACACAGCCACCAAGACCAACTGAGGTAAGTTCAAAGACAGGGGGTACAGTATGGAGGTGATTTACAGGAGCTCTCACCAAAACTTTGACTCTGGGGACAAGTAGACCCTGCAGACGACGTGTCCGACACTGCAGACGACGTGTCCGACAGCAGCAGCAGGAGAAAACGACATGTAGAGCTGGAATATTTTCACATATACTGCTCTGTGAATAAAGGGATTCATTTTGACCAAAGCAGAGGTGATTCTGGAAAGACAAACCAAGACTGTGTGGGTGAGTTTTAATTTGCTGATGTCCAGTTTGAACAAAGTGTGTCTCACTATGGGTTAATGAAGCAATTAAGCTCATCTTTGTTTGGTAAAAGAGAAACGGTTGTTATTTCATCTTAGTAAGGAAATTAAGTCAGTAGAAGTAAGAGTATTTCATTTCTTGACATTTTGTCGTTTTATTTTGTTAATTTATTACACTTAAAGATGGCTTATATCTCCCAGCATAACCAACTATTGTCTCTTGTTGGTACAAAGTGATAGGCCTAACCTCAGCAGACAGACTGCAACCCCTTTGACATGACATCAACACTGTTGTTTTCTCGCATTCTGTTGATAAGGTTTTTTTTTTTTTTTAAATGTTTAAACTCTGGTAATATCTTAAAAAATGCTCATTTAATCTATTCATATAAATGTATTAAAGTGCATTGATATTGAATACCAAAAATGCAAAAACCTTTGTGGTCATTCCCACGATTGCATCTGTGTGCAGTCACAGATGCACATTTAATTGTGGTCAAACTGTCGATCTGTTTGGGTCCAAATTGATTTCAGCTGAAAGGAAATTTGATTAAGACCAAGAATGTTCTCGAGCCAGGTCAGGAGTGCAGTTAATTTATAGGTGTTAGTTTATAGGCTAATTCAAATTGACCACCATCTCTTGTATCACATTAAAAGTCTTACATAGGCAAATCATGTGCTTTCCTTTATTGTAACCCACTACAGGAAATGTCTTGTATTTGTATGTGAGGGTAGCACTAACTGCCATTGTTGGCTGTAACTGTGTACAAGATTAATGTTTACATTACAGATTAAGATGATAGTGACAGATATTTTGGTCTTGTCCCATTACATTAGATTAGATCTTGGCTTACATTATCCTGGCTAAATTGATGTGTCATTGATATGTGATGGCTGATGCCTGCTCTAGATGGAAAACCTTGGACCAAATTTTCTCCACCCTACCAACTTGCAGCTATTAAATGTACCTATAGAGACTTATCAGCTACAGTACATTGCAGACGCTATAACCATGTTGTACCACAGTAGGGTCAAAAAGAAAAAGGGGTGTTGCTTGTGTATCTTTATCTTCGACTTGAGTGTTGGGTAAGGTAAGGACCTTTCAGTTGAAGGATCGCTTTGATCTCTTTTGGATGTGATGCCATGGAGATGTAAAAAGCTCTTTGGATGTTTATGTTCTAATACACCGAATGAAAGAGCCCATTGACAAGCATTTTTGCATTGTCTTATATAATTTCTGTGCCTCTTCAGCCTGCTGTAGGCTGCAGACAGGAAGTGAGCACTTCAAAGACAAGAAACAAGAGGAGGAGCATTTCCAGTACTTTCGAGGATGCTTGCTGGGCGAGAGGTTTTTCCTTTTCATCCCAGAAATAGAAGAGATAGCAGCCATGTGCCAAGGGAGGCTTTGAGGGTCTTGCCAAGGCATACGGAGATCAGAGAGAGATGAGTCTCTTTCAGAAGAAAGGGAAAGGAACCTCCATGGTGGGATATGACCTGAACCTCCTCACTGACTCATGTTACCTCTTGCGAAACGAAAGATTGTTTCCTTCAAAGCATAAAAAGATGAAGACAGTTTCCGTTTTCATTTCCTCCAACAATATAATCAATTAGAAACTTGAGAAATGACCCCTGATGCTCCTACAATGTCCACATATCATTTGATGTCGAGACATACTTCAAATACATCGTGATCGTGTTTTATACATTAACTTACCTTCAAAAGTTGGTGATCTTTGCATCTGACATCAAAGCAAGGAAATGTTTTCTTGAAAGAAAAAAAAAAAATTTATATTGTGAGTTTCAAACAGCTAATTCTTGTACATGTCAGAGAATGTAAGATATTTATCTTATATTCTGGTATTTTTACAGTGAACACACTGTGCGTTTACATGACACACTGAAAACCGAATTATTGGGTTAGTCCGACTATGATCGGATTTTTAAGATGCATGTATACACCTTAGTCTGACTAAAATCAGACCGGATCGGATTTCTATATACATATTACAGCACCTAGATTATTTAATTGATAGTTGCATTACTCGTGCATGCCCAGGCTCGAGATTTTTTTCCCAGGGCCGTGAGCCGGAAGGAGAAGGACGGCGGTGGCGGCGTCTTTCCTCCGAAATAACCGCAAGCAAGAGTGCGATTGTGCATCTGGTTTGTGTAATTATCATGTACACCATATACGAAATGTACAAAGATGTAGCTTCGTCTTGCTCTTCGTACGGCATATTTCTTGAATGCCGAGGCAGAGTTTGTTGTTGCTGGTGATGTAAATAGGTCAGCCGGAGGTGGCTCTATTATCACTAGCTGAAATGGGTACAGCGCCACCTATCGTACTGGGGTATGACATGCCAATAATTCGATTTTCTCACCGGCATGTATACTCGGACAATTGCAGTTGTCCGATTGAGTAATATAGTCGAACTATGGCTGTAATCCGACTAAGCTGTGCATGTAAACGTACTGACTGTTCCCAGTTGTGGGTTGGTTGTAACAGTTTGCGTGTGAAGTTGCAGTCTCATTCTGTACATCCTATAATACATTTAAGTTACTATGGCAGCGCTCCAGGAGTCAAACATCTTCTTCGTCGTCTTGTTTTACAATCTTGTCTGTCAGTGAGTCTATCTGTCTGTCTGTCTGTCTCAAAAAACGCATAATTGGAACAAACCTGCAGGTCGAAGCTGTTACTATCATACAGTATGTAGTCACTGTAATTGAATGTGAATATGTCTCTGTGTGTGTGTAATGTGATAGTTTGGATAGGGTTGTGATTTGTACAGACAAGCTCAGATCATCCCGTCTATCACCTTGTGTTGACATTAGACACTAGACTGAGCTGACATGGCTGCAGGCTGCATGAAGGTTGTTGAATGATGCAGGTCACCAGACGTCACGTCTAATACGCGAGCAGAACAAGCAAATCTACAGCAAGTTTGGGTGTTAATGTTTGAAAACAAGCTACCACTTCCTGTAAATTCTGGATAACCCCTTCACATATTTAGTTTCAGAGATTCCAGAGTCAAAAATAGGTCAACATGTCTCAGTGACGTACATGTTGAGGACAACTAGCTGAATATGAGATGGTTCATTTTGTTACTGTCGGCTCTCCAAGCATGAGCAACTGCTGCCGATCATCTGTCTCTTCCTGCAGAGTCTGTTTTTCTGGGTTGTTTCCTGGACGTGATTCAGGTTACGTTTTATCTCGACATGTCTGCGAGAACAGGACACAAACTTGTTTGGTTGTGTCCTCTTTGCTCCTCTCTTACAGGTAATTGATAGGTGGGGCCGCCCTATTGAACTCACTGAGGGTACCTGGGCCCAGTGCTTCCACCAATACAGAAACCTCAACCAGCGCCCACACTAAATATTTCTCCCACTGAATTACACCATTGACTGTAATGCCATCCACACCTCCATTCATGTTCGTGTAAATACATGAGTTCATTCAGGTGCATTTTCGGTGTCTCTCCCCGTATTTTCTGTGGCCACGTGATTGTTTGACTGGTTTTGTGCCCACGCGGCTAAATAAACTAAAATAGATGAGAAAAGTTTGAGAGTTTGAATTAACGTGAGACTGCAAACGTTTGTGGCCACGAAGACGGCTGGAGATGTCCCGAGGTCTCCTCATCCAGTGGTGTCGCACAAATAAACACACAAATAATCATTTCCATCTTGTTTCATGGCACTCATTCAGATTGTCAACTCTATGAATGATCATGACATCATTTATTGCATTTCTGTCCATTTAAACACAAAGTTGATTTCAATAACATTGAAAGATGTAATTGGCTCTTTAATAAACGCTTGAATCACAGATAAAGTTTATAGCTGGAGTGGCTGTTCAATGAAGCCGACAACTGACGGGGTTGAAGGCCTGAAAACATGGTAGCTGTGTCTGTTAGACAGGCATTGAGCTGGTTTGTTTTGGTCAGGGGAAATGTATCATTACCCTGCATTATGTAGTCAACGTGGCCAGCGTTAGCTCCTTATGTTTCCGTGGTGAGTATTGGCCCAACACTAAGATCGTTAGCATCGTCAGCTCTGCCTCTGGCATCTGGAACAAACACATCAGATCGCCTGCGGAAAACACACACACAAATGGCCAAACACAGACCCTCAAATAAAGGTTTTGAAACGTAACAATAGCTCGTGTCATCATTATATTAATCATTAATTACATACATTACTGTGTTTTACTGTGTGCAATATCATACTGTGCAAATATGCATCGCCAATCATGAAGCTCTTAACACACGTAACGGCGACTGAAAGGATCTCGGTTACAGATTCCTTCTGGTGTGTACTCGTCATCAGAGTCAACGACGCGCTCATTGTGGAAGCTCTAACATGCAAAACGTCATATCATCATGAGTCCAATGTAACGTTAACGTAGCCAGCTGCTGGTAGCTAAACAGCAATAAGTTGTAACATGAAAATACACTTTCAAAACAATGGCTGAATACTGACAAAGCTAGCCTGCCAGCTATCAGTACTAGTAATGGTTATGTTGGTTGTGTGCATTCAATATGACACTATTAGGTGTTTACTTACAGGTCAATGAGACATGAGGTAGCTACTTATAGTTATTATTAAGTTGTAATGAAAACGATGCACTCATATTCCCACCGCTCGTGAGGATTCGGGACTCTGTTGACGTCACTTGGCAGTCATCAGACAGGTACGTGTTCATGGGTTTTGGGGGTAGTAGCTTTGGAGAGAGGCTTGAGTGCAGGGGGCGGGACTTTATGTTTTTCTATCTTGCAAACCCCAGCTTTAAGCACTCCCGAGATCTGAACTCCCGGATCTGCTAGAGGTCCTTGTACTTCTTGTTTATGTGAGAAACAATGGATTACTGGAGCTCATTCATCCTAGGTCCTGCATTATGACCTCCAACTTCTTCTTCAACTACATCTTAAGATGTTATGTTGCTATATAAAATTGTGAGATAGAGGAAAATTAGGATTGAAATAATGTTGAACTGCTTCACCAAACACATTTTTTTTTTTTAAATTAATCTCATTGTACTAATGAACAGTTAAAAACCCTATGCCATCTGCCTCTGACTGCAGGTTTGAGGTACCGTGCGTTTGCTTTGTAACGTTCCATACCATCGAGACAAAAACGAGATTAAGAGATTAACACGTTTTGTTCTAGGACATAAAATACATAATTACATGTCCCACAATTGAATTATAAAGCATTTACATGTCTGAAAAAATGGCAGTTGCTAACAAGTAGCTACATGAGACTACAGAAATTGATGGGACATTAAACGTCATTGAGCCGAACACGGAGACTCGTCTACTCACTAGTTCGTCAGTTTCAAACTATTCTAACTCTAATGTTACACCTTGTAGATGGATCAGTTTATGGAAAACATGTATAGTAAATTGTAGCATGTCGCTGCAATCGCAATGTAGTCTGTCTATAGCCTCATGTTAGCTGAACGCTTTTCCTTCCTTATAAAGCATTTTCAAATGCATTTTCAAACTATTTTTCAAGACAGTTTTTGCACCCATGTTTATATCAGCTAGCAGTCCTCTTGCTCCATGTGTTCTGCTGCTGTCTTGCTGTTGTTTTTGGCTGGTTACAAATTGTAGATTAGTAAAAAAACAACACAAGGTTGTTTCCCTGTTGCGGTGTGGGGAATTATAAGAGATGAACAGGTCGGTAGTTCAAATGATCTGACATACACACTAGTAGCACTCTTGTACAGACTTTAAGGAAAAGAGTGTGTTCACAGACACGCTGCCACACGAGAGCAGAAAAGACCTTTCAGTTAAGCGTACCCCCCGTCCTTCAGCACCTCTGGCCTGAACATCACTCAGCATCCCAAGCTGTCCTGAACAGCCCAATAATGCTGTCAGTGGCAGTACACGCACACGCACACGCACACACACACACACACACACAATCATAAGCAATTACATGTTCTTGACAGACACAGGTTTATATGGTCTCGATTATGAATCAGTTCTTGCATACACTCACACACACACATACATGCACACACCATCTGTGCACACAGTGAGGGAACATCCATCCACACCCCAGCGTGTGCCAGTACGTTGTGTTGTAAAGATTTATATGACAAGGTGGCAGACAGACAGTGGCAGGGCTGCGATCCTGCCTGTCTCACTGCTGACGCTGACAGGGTTATTGCTCTGACTGTGCATGTGTGTGAGTGTGCACAAATCTTGCCCAAGTTCATGCAAAACCCACTGGATAACAGAAAAACGTCGGACCATGTCTCACTGCGTAAACCATCACCGTTTACGTTTGTCTTTTCCTTTAAAATACTCAGGTACACATTTTGCACCGCTCTGTCTGTTGCCTTATCTGACTCGTACTTGTGCTCGCCCTACCCCTCCTGATGAGTGTTAGTGTTGGCCCGGCCACACAGGAAAACAGAGAAAGCACTCAGTAGTTTTGGGAGCGGGAGCTCTGATTATCTCTCCTGCAGGCGATACAGGCTTGGCTGCAAGCTTCTCTCCATCCATCTTCACTTCATCCCTCTTTATTGGGGGTGGCTCGCTGCCTGGGAATGATTTTCTTCATGCACAGTATAGTGGAGGAATGAATTAATATCTGTCCGTGCACGCTCCAAACACAACCTAGTAACGCTCACATCTACTAGTAAACACTTAGTAACACCTGCCAATCAGTAGTAATCACCTAATAAAACACTATCAGATGCTAGGATTGACATTGTATAGTTGGGGGCTCGGGAAGTCACATGTAGCTCACTGAATTAGACAGAAACACAAATCTGTTTCACTAGCTGTTAGTCAGAACACTGGTCTGTGTATAAGACCTTTCCCCCTCTGAGAATGTAAACCTGGGGATCTTTAAGCATGTGTTTGTGCCAGTGTTATGAAGGCTTGAATTTCTAGGATACCCTCAGTCCTAAGCATCACTTCTCAGAAATGATACAAAATTGCATCATTTTTTTGTCCAGAAGACTCCAGGCCACAGGAAACACACAGCCGAGCCAAGGTCTGATCCATCATCTCCTGCAATTTGAGTTTGTTTAATCTGGAAACCTACAATAATGTGATTACTCCCTCAACTTTAGACCATGTACAGCAGTAAGTCCCTATCAGGGAGCACTTCAGCAGTAGCCAGTAGCTAAATGGAAAGTCTGTGAATTAGCTGAACTAACTTAAAAAAAACTGTAACTTATATTTAGATCAGCACATTTGTTGAGTTAACTGTAACACCTGATCGCTGTGCTGGTCTAATGAGTATGAGAGGGTGTGGCAGATAGTTGGCAGATAGTTAGCAACTGAGCAGGGGTCTAAACATTTAGCTTGAATAATGCATGTACATGTTTTTTTTTTGTTTTTTTTTATTCTTACAAAAACAAAAAACAAACAGAAAACAAAACACAAGCAGACAAACATATAGCATGCTTCCAGTCCCTTCCAAACTCCCACCCCCCCCATCCCTTAAATGGTCTCAGGCACTATAACCAAAAACTTCATAAGCAACCTCAAAAGAATTATCAAGAGGACAAAAACATGTACATCACAACGACACCAAATCATTTTCCATTGGAGCCCAAATTTCAACATAACCCACGTCATTATTTTCCAGACCAAAGGCTGCTTTCTCTAAATTCACTGCCTCCATAGCCTCGGTGACCCACTCCCTCTCCGATGGATTTTTGGCACAGATCCAGTTGTTGATGATCACCTTTTTTGTGATCATGCATAAAGAGAGGAACACTTTCTTGTCCTTTGGTGGAACTTTATTAAAATGATGTAGATCTCCTAATATACATGACTCTGGTGTTAGTGGAATAGTTATGTTAATGTGGTTCATAGCGTGTTTTGTTATACCAAACCAAATTTCTTTTATTTCATGGCAATCCCAGAATAAGTAAAACAAAGTTCCATCAATATTGCCACATTTTGAACATTTACTGTCTTCTTGTAAGCCCATTGTACGTAGTTTTGACGGTGTGTATTATAATCTGTTGAGTATTTTGAATTGTCTTAGTTTATTTTTTATACATCGAAAAGGTTGCCTTGCATTTTTCCATATACCGTTCCAGGACAGCTCTTCCTCTCGTTTATGCAGATCTCTGGCCCATTTTTTTGCACAAACATCAAATTGATCGCCAATGCTATCATTCAGAGTTGAATACCATAATTTAACTGCATTTCTATTTGGCAAGTTATGACTGTAAAGAACATTTTCAAATGTGTGTACGCAGGTTCTCAGCTTTTCTATCGACACACATTTTTCAATAGAGTGCCATAAGGTAATATATTTCACAAGTATTCACTCTTTGGAATATTCTAATCAGTGATTAACTCATCAAAGTTTTTAAAACAATTGCAGTTATTATTATTAGAGAATATGTGACAAAGCCCAGTTACTCCATTGTCGTTCCACTTTTTCCAATTAATAACCTTTTTGTTCACTGTTATATTTGGGTTCTGCCAT
>OMLP01044041.1:0-12186 GCA_900302685.1 Spondyliosoma cantharus
TGCCCCTGCATTAGCATTAAAACACAACATAAAAATTAAATAAACATGTTATTAATCATAATTTATCCAATTTTTAGAATAGGAAACAAATGAATAACACAACCTCCTTGTTAATGGCTAATTATATACATGACACACTCCAAATGACTCAGAAAGCTATATCACAAAATATCAGAGCAATATACGTCTTTTGAATTAGCTTACAGAACTGATAATTCACTTTACTGAGCAGCACAGGACCTAACGAGACGTTTACCAAACAATATGTGAGCTAGTCATCGTTGTGTTACATTATTAGGGTGAAATTAATGTTTGCTGGTCAGTTGGACTGAAAACGGATGCTGTCGTCATCTACTGTTATAGCCAGCAGGATAGCAAGAGGCTCACAACCATACTAGTTAGCCTTTACTAATTAACATCATTTAGTTTCATTACATGCATGATCACACTCATGAAGAGTAGATGACATGACTCCATACCTTTATCTTCTGCTCGTTTCTCCTCTTCTTCTTTTCTCTTCTTCCTGAACTGAGCACCTGATGGCTTTGACTTCTTCTTATCCATTTGTTTATCTGACACTCGGGAATCAACACGTGTCTCCAAAGAGTTAAGACTAAACCAATTCACCTCGTTTTGTAATATATTTCACTATTTAACCAAACCCCGAAAGATAACATATGTAAAACTATGAGCTTATATTTGCAATATTATTATGACTGAAATGTGCTTTATGTGGAAGGAATTCGTGATGAGAGTGACTTTATCCTACTAATTGCATTAGTTGTGTTAATGAATACCCCGCTCCCCGCCCCAGTAGGTGAACCGATCCCCCGCCCCACCCCCCTTCCTCTTCTTCCACAGACTCTGTGAGACTCTCAGTAGCAGCAGACGCACCTTTATGAAACAGAGGGCGCCCAGCCGCCCGCTGCCAGACGGCAACATGACAACATTGACTTGATGTGTAAATAAGCAATAATAAAACCAGAGGAAATGAATGCAAACAAATATCTTTTTTTTTTTTTTCGCTACGCTCATGCCGCCCTTCCACAAATGCCGCCCTGGGCGGCTGCCCATACTGCCCATATGAAAAAACGCCCCTGTTCCCGGCCAGCAAAACCGCATCGCTGACTGTCTCTCTCGGTTCTCATTCCAGAAATTAAAATCCTTGGCAGCAGACTCGGACTCTCACCCACTACGAGTCCCACCATTTTCAGCTACCATCTACATCTAAACCTCCAGCTCCCCAACCTAGTCGCCTCATCTCAGCAAACCATGCTGAACAGCTGTCACCGAAAACCCTTTCATCGTACTATACCGGATGGTGCAGTTTCAAGTCACTCCATACCCTTCACAACCTCCCTTTCCCCTCCTTCGACATCATAACAATAACCAGCTTCATCACATATGCCCATATGGTTCTTAAAATCAGAACATCCGGGGCGCTGTTTAGCTCAGTGGGTAGAGCGGGCATCCCATGTACAGAGACTTTGTCCTCACTGCAGTGGCCCCGGGTTCGAGTCCCGGCCTGGTGCCCTTTGTTGTATGTCACTCCCCCTCTCTCTCAACCTGTTTCCTGTCATGTCTCAAGCTGTTCTGTTCTGTTCAAAATACGCTTTATATATACTTTAAAAAAATAAAATCAGAACATCCATCATCCAAGTGTATCTCAGCAGCATCGACTTCTTCGCCAAACTGCTCTCCAGAGATCCAGCCCCTTCCATTTCTCATCCTCACGTCACCATGCTGATAAAGGGTCTACGTAAAGCAGAAACTCCGCTTGCACCAACATGCTTACCCTTAACCACAGACCTCCTCACCTGTTGCATCCTTTCATTCATCGACTCGACCCTTGAATCAATGTTCCTCCTGACATTCTTTGGCTTCATACGATGACTGGGATTCACTTCTACCACATCTACTCAGGACCCCTCTCGACACACAACCCTCTCAGACATCTCCATCCACTCCCAAGACACCATCCGGTTCAACCTCAAACAAAGCAAGATTTTCCTCTTTCGATTAAATTCATACCTAAGCCCTTACGAACCCATCCTATCGTATATACACCAGAGACAAGCTTGCCACGCTTCCCCACAAGACCCACTCTTCATCACCGAATGAGGCTGGTTACACCACTATCTCTATCAGGTCTTATCCAAGTCAGGGATGTCTCCCGAACTTTACTCTAGCCACTCCATTTGTAAAGGTGCCGCCACTATTGCCTCCAGACAAGGAATTCCCGACCACACTATCAAAGTCCTCTGCAACAGGTCCTCCCAAGCCTACAACAGCTACATCCACAGCCACCTCAGCGATATTTATCGAGGCCATTCCCGCCTAGCCCAGTACAACCTTTGGGGGATGATGAAGACATGCTGACCAAGACGTGCGCCCATCGGGATGTACCCCACTCTGACTCTCCATCTACCCAGTTCCTAGATGGTCCAGGCACTCCACAACCCAACTCAAACCCCCCTCTTCAACTACCATCCTTGACTCCTCCTTTCCTTCATCCACCAACCTTGACCCCCTTTCCTTTGACCCTTTCCCCTCATCCAACAACCCAGACCCCCCTTTCCTTTCCTTTCCTTTCCTTTCCTTTCCTTTCCTTTCCTTTCCTTTCCTTTCCTAAATCTTCAGCCAATTTAAAAAAGCTACCTTAATGTAAACTTTGGCGTGGTCTCGTTGGTCAAATTAAGTTACTATAACTAAGGTTCAGGAACTGGAGCACACCACTCCATCTCACTGATCTGCCACCTAGGCCCATCCAATTAAACCACCTGTGTCTCATCAACCTGACCACCTGTGCCTCATTAACTCCATCATATTGCCCTCGATGTGGAGGACGGTTGCACTTGCGGGGTAACAGAGACGTGCTCAGTGGAATCACAGTGTTAGAATGAGCCTTTTATATCTAGAGAGAGAGCTGGTCCTCCTCCACTGCCATGTTTCTAAAGCTGCCCAGATTGGACAAAGCAAACACCAGAATTAGAAAGGGCCTCTTGTGTTTTCAGTGGCTACCATGGAGAAGGAAGGGTGAGATGAGGGGTGTTATGTTGGTAAATATATCCACCCTCAACTGTTAGTTAACATCAGTCTAGATCACACATTGTTTTGTTTCTGTCTTGTCTTGGCCTCAATATTAGGGTCTATATATAGGGTCTTTCATCTGAACTATGTGTTCAGTTTGCTGGCATACGGATACAAGTTTGACAAAGATACCTTTAAAAACATCAACTTTGCAAAACAGGTTGGTTGATCAAAAAACTACTTGCTCCCACTACTGTTAACTGCTTTTCAATACAGAGCTATGAAGCCAATAAATATCCACTCTATTCTTTCTGTACTCATAAAAACTCTCAAAAAATAATATATGCATTGTATATTTTAGATTCTTTTGAATCAATATGTATATAAAACCATCAGAAAATGGCTGGGCTAGTCCCTAGTGTTCAGATGTTCAGCAACATTTTAACATAAGACAAACATGAATTAGGCCACCGGATGGATGGCCGACATACCGATCAACCGGCTCAAAAAATAGAGGCCAGAGTGAAAGGCAGGAAATGTATCACTACAGGAAGCCCTGAGGACATGGAGCCTCTCTCACAAAGGAACTCCCTCAACAGAAGGGGATTCCTCAACTGCAACACTCTATCGCTCATGAGTCATGACGAAAGATAGCAGCTATTAAAAAGTGGCACATCACAGCCACAGTTTCCAGAAGTTTCTCTACAGCTGGCGAAACTCCCAATCACAAGTCCTGACCAACAAGGGAGTTTAGTGTCCTGGGTCGGCTGGTTAGTGCCTTTGAGGTGTCTGGGAGTCTGGTGTCTGGTGTCCATAACTTCTCCAGACATGCAAAGTGACGATTAGCTAACTGGAAGCATGTGTTATTGACAAAATACTGTGTACAGCATACCAATTCACAGTTACATCATCTCTTGTCTTGTCATCTTATCTGTAGGTAAAGTCAACCAGCATAGGTTGGAGTTTGGGCTACATGCTGAGTATGTCCAACATGATCCCATCTGAAGTGAAAGAAATCTTCCCCATGACGAACCCTGTCTTTGCCGGCCTTATCTTTTTATTTTCAGCACTAACCATTGTGACTGTTGTCATAGTTTTCATCTTCCTCGTTCGCTCCTGCTTCTGAGAGTGCAAATTATCTGCCTCTGTAAACCTATGGGGCTGCTGTAATCCTGTAAGTAGTGCGAAGGTAGCATGTGCCAAGATACTTATACTGGACGTTCCAATGAAAATGTTTTTTTTATTTTTTAGCCTGAGCCATTTCAGTCCATACAGTTTTTAAAAACTGAAGAAAGAGCCTCACAATGAAAACCTGTGTATCCTGCTCGCTTCACATGAGAGACAGGTTTTCTTGAGACAGTAAAAACATTTCATAAAACATTTACCTTTCATTTTGTATCTCAGGGAAACTCAAATATTTCAATGGGATCTTTTTATATTAAGTTTTCATGTCCCACTTAATTAAAATATTGTTGTTTTACAGGTGGAAATGTGACATTGTGCTAGTTTTTAAAAACTGTATGGATTAAACATGATGCTCATTTTTCGTAACACTGTTGACTTTGCACTGGAGAGAATTATGCATGGTTCTCGTGTAATGCTCTGACAGTATTGGTCCTGTTTTGACAACAGTTCTCTCTGTTCAGTGTACAATAAACTTATCTACTACAACCTTGTGTTGCTGTTACATGAGCTCTTCCTCCACTAACCTCTCATCCCTCTATCATACTGTGTACTACATCGCCCTCTAGTGGTGCCGTGTCGCCGGTGCAGAACACACGAGTTGAGTGTTGACTGTTTGAAATGTTTTTTTTTTTATTGAAAGATTTGTCTAAAAAGAAAACAAAAAGAAAAAAGAGACATTTGAAACTACAGCAATATCCACTGGTTCTACAGACACTCTCAGAATCACAATTTTTGAAAGACATGGGAGGCAATGTGACCAAGCAAATAAAAAAATAGCATCATCAAAGTTATTTCTGTTGCATCTTCTTTTACACACCTGTACAAAAAAATGATCTCATAAATATTACTTTTTGTTTCTCGCTTTCTCTACTTTCTCTCTTCTCTCAATAATTTATGTTACCATAGAGGTTTGTATCTGCTTGATTTTGGTTGAACCGTCCTTTGTTCTATGTGTCCGTCTGTTCCTCCGTCAGCTTCCTTTCATTGGTGGAGGGTCAGGTAGGTGGGGCTTTGAGGATGTGACCTCAGAGCAACTATCAGCCAGTCAAAAGTCCACTGAGTATTTTCTCTGTTGGTGTTTGTTCCATTTAACTCTATACAAATAATGCAGATTGTTATTTCCATGTTTTAGGATGCTTTCAGCCTCATGGATGACACAACTAACTGTCTTCATCTGAACACAAAATGGTCTATTTCCATCATTCTGGAGGTGTACCTCTGCCGCGCCCATCCAACACAAGACAACCTCTATCCTCGATAATGTAAAGTATTTAGCAGCTCACACATTTTAATCAAAAGACAAAAAAAAGGCAACACAAAAAGAGAAGGAAAAACAAAACATCTCTTGTTTTTAGAATATACATGAGCTGAAATGATTTTGTTCAACAGAAAAATGCCCGTTCCTCCAACAGAGGTCATCGTCCCACTCACATTTTAAATGGCTTGTTTGGCAAGACAGCGGCATGAAACATTTTTTTTTTTTATTTTTGTTTGTTTTTAAGTTTGGACTGAAATAATTAAACCTACAGCTTTTTGGATAGGACTTACAGCCTCTCAGTGTCTGCATTTAGGATTTAAGATTGGTCAATGCAGTCTGAAGACATGGTTGTTTGGTGTATACACAGGTTTTTAAAAGTACACACACCATTATTCCACAGGATTCTATGCATTTTCAGCCTCTTTACCACTAAAGTATAAGAACCTGCTGTCAATAACATACCTACCTCCTCCACTTTGCACAAGTCGGTCTGGTCTCTCAACTGATGTTACGAATCATCACCACTTTCAATCACGTGACAAACACTCTTCTGTTTGAGGCAGCTGTGTTAAAGACCTACTGCATGTTTCTCAGTCACTGGTAAAAATCATCGGACACACCAACAGCAAGAAAAAAAATCTCAGTTTCAGAGGTGAAAAAACAAATATAAAGAAAAAGCAACACAAGGAAGATCTCGTCACTACCTAGTTTCTTCATCTTTGGTATAAAATATGCCACCTGTAGGCTGCTTTTGTTCAACAGTTAAGAAAGACTCAAGAAACTGTCAACAGTTTTACTAAAACTATTGCTTTTTGCACATTTAAAAATCCTAGCATTTTTTTTTCTGCTTTACGTCAAAGTCAGAAATGACCCTTTTTATTCAACTTTTCTTTTTTTTTTGCTGTGAAACAAGCAAAGCAGGCAAAGCAAAAAACTTTGTGATGGTAAAAAGACTGCAATCAAAAACCCCGAAAAACAAAAATACAAATGTGATGAAGAAACTGAACTTTTTATCCCATGATTAAACTTAACTGCATTTTCCAGGAAGCAGTGGATTGACCCTTCCCACATTAAAGAAGATTTTTTTTTCCTACCGACCAACATCAGCTGCACTGCACCACATAATTTAAAATCATCGTCATACAAATACAACCTTATTTTTTTTTTCCTGTACAGATAGTTTTGTAGATTTCATCTCTGAGGAACTCCGAGGAACCTCTCAAATCACTCAACCACTCAGTCTTTTTTTTTTTAATAATTCAACACTATGGAAACTGTTTTCCCAAAGTTTGAGAAAATTAAGGCAATAAAGATTTACGAAAACATTGATATCCTAGAAAAACTACTCAAATAATAAAAAGAATGAAAATAATGTAGCTTAATATCAAAGGAAGACAATCTGTTTTTTTTCCCCTAGACTTTGCTTCCTTCCTTTTTTTTAATAAAAAAGTCTGAAAATCTACCTGCACATTCAAATGTTCTTTTTTTTCTGTACAGCTTGTTGGTTGAGTTTAGATTTCAGTCTGTCTTCTCTTTTTCCTTTGGAGGCAAAGTCCAGTCTCACAGTGAGGAATGATAAACTCAAAGTTGCAGACTGTGTTTGATTTCATTGTCCTCGAGTTCAGCAAACCATCATTTCTCTTTTCTTGGTTCAACCAGGTAAGAAATATAATCTTTTTTTTTTCTTCATTTTGTCATTTATTTGGTGCCTGTGCACAGTGGAAGCATTCTCCCCTCAGTGTTGCCCATATCGCGTCTTTTTTGTTTTTTTTGTCCCTGTTTCATTTTGATTCTCTCTGTGTCTCATGCGCCTCAGTGCAGTCCTTCTGAAGGCAATGCAGTGATGATTCCCACCAATCGTGTTATCTAAAGGAGACAGAAAAACAAGTCAGTGGAGAAAAAAAAATGGTGACAGAGGCACGACAACTTTGTGTAAAGGAAGCCACCAGCAGCTTATCTAGGAGGTAGAAAAACAGCACAAATAAACAGCTGGAGAGAGAAGAAACAAATCGGTGGGGATCATTTTCCGAGCAAAGTTTGAATGATTCTATTGCCAAAAACAACAACACAGCTGCTGGCTTCACATTTTGTCAGCGCAACGATTATACACTACAGTTGCATGTAGCTAGTTATACACCAGCCACAACATTAAAAGGACAAACAGGTGAAGTGAATAATATTGATCATTTCGCAATCATTTTCACAACTGCCACCAGGGAGTGCTGAATACCAGGACCAAAGGTTTCCCAGAAGAAAACTGTGTTGTAACGAAATGATTCATGTTATTCAGTTCACCTGTCCGTTTATAGTTGTGGTTGCTGAATATGATTTATTCAACTTTCAAATCATAATCTTAGCAAACTTTGTTGAAGGACATTTGACAGTCCAGTCTCTTCCATGCATATACGTTGAATGAAACAAATGATGAGTTTGACATTTTGGGAAAGACAAGATTGATTTCTCAGCTGCAGCCAGCAGCAGGTTGGCTTAGCTTAGCACAAAGACAGGAAGCAGAGAGAAATGGCTCGCCTGGCTCACTCAAAATGTAACAAAATCTGCCAACCAGCATCTTGAACGCTTCGTTCGAGTGACAAGTTGTGGTTTAATGAGGGCTGTATGGGCTGGTGTATTCCTGAGCTGTGCATTATGATGAGCCAGGCTACTTTTCCCCAAAAGTTTCCAGTCCTCTGTTCTTCCATACCTTCAAGATACTTAAATAGTTTACATGGACAAGTACACTATGTTCCTAGAGCTTCAATCGGAAAATGGAAAGTGATTCATATCTAAAATTAAATTCCCACAAAGGTGGAAAATCATGAGATAATTGTAGTTCTACTAAATGCAAGCACCAAGTAATTGTCATTAAGGATGTTCAGCATCCAACACAGGCATCCATCCTGCTTTCTACTCAACGTCTTCTTTCAACAGAACTGCCACCGCTGTTTTCATCAATTTGTGCAACAGTGGAACAAAACTAAAACAAACCCTTCATTGCAGCTCCGGGGTAAGTGCAAATAACCAGATGTCTATTCAGAATACTCACTTAGACTGCTGGTAAGAGTAGGCTGTGGCATGATCTCCTGTGTTCTCCACTGATAAAGGCTGCTGCCCGCTGGAGTCCTGCGAGGAGGGGGCAGCTGTCTGTGGAGAAGGGTCTGTCACCACGCCCTGACACCACAATAACAGTTACACAAAGTGTGAGAAGGTTTCATTTCAACCTTTCGACCTCAGAAAAGTGAGGTGAGCTGAAGATTTTTTTCATTATCCACAGAGCCCTGAAAAAAAACATTCAATGAGAACGTCCAAAAAGTTTAGCAAAGCCGAAATTCACTCTTTATTGATCAGAAGTGAAGCGTTAAACTCCGTCCAGCAGACTCAGATATATTGCTGGTGCTTGTTCTAGAATTCAATAAAAGTTTTTTGGGGGAAGTGAGTCCAATTAGTGGCGATCGATTATTCTGATATTATCTAGGCTTACAACCTGAAATTCCCCCAGTGGTAATAAATAAGTGGCCGTGACGGTGTCACAGAATATCTGGAACATGTTTGGTTCTCAATTATTGATGGCATAACCATTCAGAACTACACCATCGTTTACCAGCATCTAATTCATCTGAAAGTGACAATACAAGAGATTATTCAAGTCGATATACAAGTCAGCCCTGTGAATGAACTGCTGTGTGAAGTCAATAAAGAACTACTTTTTGTCCTTACTTCCACTGTGATGGCAGAGGCAGGCACTGCAGTGTACTGGGGAATGTAGGTTCCTTGCATAGGAGCAGCGGCTGCAGCAGGCATGTACTGCAGAGAGAGGGAGTGGCACAGCCACTGTTATAATACAGACACAAACAATATGTCTTCTAGGATGTTTAGATTAAAAGTACTGTCTGACATTCCCGGAGACATTTCACAGTACATTACATAAGAGTTTGCATTGGTCTCAGGGTCACTGCGCACAAAAACGAGCAGTTTCCATGTGTGTGGATATGTGGTTTTTGCTGTAAGATCATTTAAATCACCGAAATCTCTACTGTCTAATTACATAGCGTATATTAACTCAAAAGAAAAACACATAAACACGCATGCAGAGTAAGACAGTTTGGAGGAGGTATGAGCTGAGACTCACTGTGCCTGTGGTGCCCAGGGACATGTGGTTCATCTGCTGGGTGAGCGGAGCCATTACACTGGAGGGGTGAAGAGACAAACTGGGCTCTATGGCCGCGGCTGGGGTGATCACGGCACCCTGAGCCAGGAAGGAAGGAAGGAAGGACAGGAGATCGGCCGAGTTATAGACATTTCTGTGCAAGCTGAACAAACTGTTACATCCAGTATTATATGACAAACAACTGACGGGATCAGCAAAACAAACACAAAACGCTGTTTATGAAGTTCGGCTAAAGAAGGTGGATTTGAAGGGACGGCAGAGCAAAGAAGACTGAAGCTGGAGAAATGAGGCGATGAGAGGCCATTGAGGAGAGAAAAGGGAATTAGAGCAGGATGAAGGATAAAGAGGTAATGACCTTAAGCTCAAATTAAACTAAAACTAAATCTCAAAGTAAACTAGGACGGGTAAGAGGGATCCGAAGGGGATGGAGTCGCTGAAAGGAGTCGTTTTGGGAAACACCCTTATTTACTATTTGCCGAGACCCAGATGAAAAGTTCCATTCTGCTCTTTTCCCCCTCTAATAAGTGGAGCCAATACCAAAAAGTCTTGAACCTGCATTCTTTCTAATGGCCAGCAGGAGGCGATTGCACTGGTTTAAAAAAAGAAGTCCAATTGCAGTTTTACAGTCTATGCTCCCAACGACGCCACGACAAGGACAAAGTTAACTTAGCTTAGCCTAAAGAAAGCAAGGAGAAACACCTAGCCTTTCTCTCTCTATAGCTAAAATCCACCTACAAAAGAAACCCCTCTAAACCTCACCAATATGTTATCTTTTTTGCTTAGTATGAGAAATTGACTATTTAACTTGTGGTTCTACTGAGGATTATATATGCTTTATATTTTCTGGTCAGGAACTTTGATCCAATGAGTGAAGGAGGGACACAAATGGGATAGATCATGCTTTATGAGATTTTGAGATCCTACTATGATGTCTTTTGTTTTTAATCTTCGCATCTTCTGACGTCAAATTTCCACATTTTACTTCATGTCTTTCCTGCAACATTGAGAAAGGACAGGTTTTTTTTTTATGCTATGCGGTTAAACACACGCAGCTAGTGGAACAACATCAGCTGTAGAAAGACTTCCAACCCAGTTAACTTTGACGGCTGCAAATAGCTTGACTTTGTATGCTGCAGTGCAGCCAGTCAGCGGTCTTGCCAGCTGGGCTTGACAGAACACGCTTCTGAACGGAGCAGCAAGGCTTTTACTGTAAATCTCTTCAATGTGAAGGGCTTTGATGCCTCCTAACACCTTGATGCGCTGAGCTCTACTTTTTCCAGTACAGCTCTTCTACAGACTCAACAGCTCTGTATAGATTTAATGGAAGACTCCTCGCACTGTGTGCTGAGACGCCTGGCAAGGCTGTGCAGGTGTCCCTGCACAGGTAAACGCTGCTCATCTGTGATAGCTGTTTAACTACACTTCCCATGAGCACGGACAGCATCGGTGGATGGGTTGTCGGCACTGCACCGGAGAGCAGTTGGCGCTTCTGTAGCTGCACGTTGTGACAGGATGTTAGAAGAACACGGGTATTAAATGTAGGTATTTGAGGCGCAATCTCAGCTGTATAGCTGCCGTCTTAAGTTGTTGAGTTTACACGCAGGTAAACACACACACACACACACACACACACACACACACACACACAAACACACACATACACACAGTACTGAAAATTATAGCTGTGTGAAGCGTTCCTCTCGAAAGCACATACAGTCCTGTCGGAGTTGTTCACAGTTGTGAATCTGTAAGTGAAGATTCCTTATGTCTGCAAGCTTCAAAGACACACACACACACACACACACCCACACACATCTACAGTACAGACAGGGATTGTCAGAGCTGTTAACAGTGGTGAGTGCTCTTCTTCCTGACTGCTGTCTTCATGTGAGATGGGAGATGTGTTGAAGAACACAGCCGGCTGGCTATCAGAAATGCTCTGTCAACACTGTCCTCAACACCACAAGCCACAAGTGAATGACTGGCACTTTCTCCACACATACAATCACCTAATAAGCACACACGCAAACACACGTGTGCGCAAATACACACAGACGCACGCACACACACACACACACACACACACACACACACACATGCACGCACACACGCACACACACACTCGGAGGGAACCACACACACAGATGCATCAACAGATCCACCCACTAACCAGCACAAAGCCTTGGCTCCGGCAGGTAGATTTAGCAGCCAGAATCGAGCTAATACCCAAGCTTTTCATCCATCTATATAATACGTTCTTTCGTTTAATGATTTCTCATCCTCCCTCGCTCCTTCTCTTGCTTTATCCAATCTCACAGCAGGCTTCAACGCAGAGAGAAAGCAGCATAAAGGCAAAAGAAAAACCCACAGTGACTAATTGTCTGCACTGATATATGGCTGTACAAGTGTTAAACTTGCCATCTCTGTGCGTGTCTGCGGTGCGCGGACTCTATGCATAAGCTGCTGTGCAAGTGTGCGTTACTGTTAATGTTTTCATGTAGCAGACATCATTTGCTGGGGTAAGCCATAAATGAGTGTGCGAGACGGA